>JAOUZG010037308.1:1308982-1340061 GCA_026289955.1 Argiope argentata
GTGTGTGTGTGTGTGTGTGTGTGTGTGTGTGTGTGTGTGTGTGTGTGCATGCGTGCGTGCGTGTGCGATATGAAAATCGGGACAATCGAAGATTCAGTGTTCTTGCACTACTGATGAGTGAGCTCTCAGGAAATCATGAATCCAACTCAGATTATTTATAATTTTCAGTTATATGTTTCATTTCGTCCTGATCTCTGAACATTTTAAACATACTAAAATTTACGAATATAATTTAGTTTTTTTTTTTTTTTGCCAGAATTACAATTTAAATATGAAATTGTAACAAAATTTTACACATGACGGAAATAACCGTCATAACACAAAATTCTACCACATCTCGGATATGACGGATATAGCCGTCAGACACTCTTAACGGGTTAAGAGAGCCCAATGTCGTTTTTCTCTAAGCAACAAACAATTCTGTTTTTAAATAAGCACGAGGGAGTAATTCAGTGTAACTCAGCAGAATATAATTCCAGTCTTGAATGCTATTTCTAAGAAGAATTAAAACAAGCATTTTGAAAATCTTGAAATTTAACCCCGTAAGCTCTCCCTACTGAGGATATTAAATTGTAAGCCCATCTTACATTTTTCAAATGAGTCGCACATTCATAAACAATTTTAATTGAAATAATTTAGAATATTCTCCGCCAAAATCATAATTACTTTTCTGGCTCTTAGTCAAAGAAGCCGTTGCGTTGCAGATTGTAGCGTAAAAGTTGCCAGAGTAATTGGCGTGGAATGCAATACTCGCCAATTAGTATTCAGAGCGCAGAGGGTTGAGCTATGAGAGCGGGGTCCGAATGAGGTCAGGGAGCCAAAATTAGCGTTTGCTCTAACTTTGACAGTTCTTCACGAATATCGTTTGTATGTGATGAATAAGAAAATATGTCTATATTTGGTTTCTAGAGAGTTTCATTCAAACAATGGCTGTGATAATAAAATGATACACACCCATGGGTTCTTTCTAACAAACGGTGTGAAATTCTTCTTTAATAAATGCAGAACATCAGTGCTAGTGGAAAAAAACCATAGGGATCTATCAAATATAGTTTAAAGTTCAATCGTTAAAGATAAATTAATTCAGTAATGTCTCGTGGGAAAAAAATAGCACTCAATTTTTTTTATATATGAAACAATATTCTTAATTCAGAATATATTCTTTGACAAACCTAAAATACCTAAATTATATTTTTATGAATAACAGAAATATCTATGTTTTTATTCTAGTACATTTAGTTAATTTACATGTAAATATTTTTTTACACAACAGGCGGTTCGCTAAACCAAAAATGTTACATTATTTTCCCACATAGTCACCACACCGGTTCAGACATTTTTTCCATCGCAGCACTAAATTAGAGATTCCCCTGTGGTAGAATTCTTCCGGCTGCCTGTGGAACCACCGTCTGACCACATTTTTGGCTTCTTCGTCACACGTGAATCTCTGTCCTGCCAGAAACTTCTTCAGTGGACCGAAGACGGGAAAATCACTAGAGGCAAGGTCTGGACTGTAAAGTGGGTGTTTCAGATTCCCCCAGTGAACGCTCATTCTCATGCAAGTCTTCACGACCTTTTTGAAACTCACTACACCACCACTGAACACTTCTCAAAGAGAGACACTTTTACCCGTGAGTGGGTGTGTTTCCCTGTGAATTGCTATGGGCGTTTGTCCCTTGCTCCATAGAAAACGAATAGCACTTCACTTCTCATAAGTTGTGGACGTCTGAAGAGCAACCGTCATCTTAAATGAATGATAGCAGCGCCGCTCATTGGAGCAAAAGGCAGATACGAATGGTACAGTTCAAGGAACGAGACATTTTCTCCCGTACGCACATGGGGTGCATTTACCTGTGAATTGCTATGGGCGTTTGTCTCTTGCTCCCTCGAAAACGAATAACACTTAGCTGCTCATAAGTTGTGGACGTCTGAAGAGCAACCGTCATCTTAAATGACTGATAGCAGAGCCACTCATCGGAGAAAAGGCAGATATGGCTGGTACGGTTCAAGGAACGAGACATTTTCCCCCGTACGTACGTGGGGTTTATATCCCTGTGAATTGCTATGGGCGTCTGTCCCTTGCTCCATAGAAAACGAATAACACTTCGCTGCTCATAAGCTGTGGACGTCTGAAGAACAGCCGTCATCTTAAATGACTGATAGCAGCGTCACTCATCGGAGCAAAAGGCAGATACGGCTGGTACGGTTCAAAGAACGTTCGCTGCTGGGAATGTATATCCTTGCTTTGTATTCACAGCCATATTTTGGCTAAAAAAAATAGGCAAAAATATTTTTTGATTTGCCCGCGTACTTAATAATAATAATGCAATACTGGTAAGCGCAGGTAAAAAATATTTTTTGCTTGTAAATTTAGGAGAAATCAAAATATCCTAAACAAAACAACAACATCGTGTTCTCGATAAAAAAATAAAAACACAGAAGTTTCGAATTCAAATGTTCCTTTCTCACACAATGACCGTAGATCAAAATTCAAATCTTTTCAGGTGGGCTCCCCTGAGGATTAATAGGTGCACCGGGGACACCGCCTAATTCGGAAACGGCTCATAACTTGCACCGAAAAGATAAAGAAAGTCCCAGTGACACTTGCTAAATGAATCGCAACTAATAGCCGGTTAGGGAATCAGCGCGCTCTCCGTTATTATGACACACGGTATGGCACTCTCGGAGTGCCCGATCGTCCCACGTTAATTTTAATAATGATACTAATGACACCACTTAAAGAGTAAATTGCTTATCTAATCTGCGGGAAACGTCGAAACATACTTAACTTTAATAACTTGTTCCCAGAAAGAAAATTTCACCTTAATTTTATTACTGGAGTCTGGGGATTGCTTTTAGGAGGTTCCAGTCTGAGAACGGGAGAGATTGTTCAAGGTGTAATTTTTGATTTCTGAGGCGTATACCAGGCATAATACGATTGGGTTTTGAATGTTTGAATAAATGTTTCATGATCTGAGAAGAGAGAAATTTTTTAATTGCCTTCGGTTCTTAATGTCCAACGATTACAATGAAAAATAATGAACTAAAATGGGTGTCAATTAAACGCTAAGATGATGAACAGAAAACGATCAATGCTGGTTCCAATTTAAAACAAAAGTGTTGCTTGTAACAAAAGCAAATATACCATTGAAATGATTTACTCGCCATTTCTAATTGTTTAAAATAATAATTTTTTTCACATAAAATATTTTAGGATAATGATAGCGTTAAAGAAGATATTAGAAACGTTATTTCCTGTCATCACACAGCTTTAAGTATTTACTGAATGTCAATTTCTAATTATATATTTAAAATCATTAGCCTCCACACGTATTATTAAATTATGTCTAGTAAAACCACATCCATATTTTATAAATTTATGCATAGAACTGCAAATGCAATATGAATATAATTTTCTTCGTAAATATTTGAGTTCTTATATTTAAAAACTTAAGAAATTTTAGAAGTTTCGATATTAATTAATAATTAGTTTCAAATCCAAACTTTTCAAATAAATGGCATTAATATCGCTGTTTAATTCACACACACACAAATATATATATAGTGCCCAGTACTTGGTTGGTTTTTGATTTAATACTTTATTTAATATTTATATATATTTGGTTATTAATTATAGAACGTTGCACTAATATTTTAATTTTGGCAGCGACAAATGTTTTACTGACAATTCTTTAAAAGGCATTCGTCAGATTAATGTAAAAATGTACATTTCTTTTTTAAAAGTCGGTTGATAGTTTTCCTTGAAAACTTTCAGAAAAGAAATGTCGTAACTGTCGCAAATATGCTGTCTCGCAAATAGCATAATAATGAAAACAAAACGCTATATAATGATAAATGCAGTCAAGCGTAAATATTGAATTTAGATCCAATTTCTTCAGTTTGATATAGATATTTTTATTTTTGTATTTTCATGGTGGAAAAATATTTATTAATCTGCATTAAAAATAAAAATTTGTCGGAAAAAAAAAGGTTTAAAAAATATAAATTGATAAAAATATTTTAAAAGTACTAATGTATGTTTTAAAAATTACTAAAATAAAAAAAGAGAAAATAGTGCAACGAATTATTTATTTTTTAAAAGTTTCCACCAAAAACGAGTATTTAAATAATTCTAATAATTCTTCAACTGGACAATAAGCCTATTTTCAAAAAAAAAAATTTGATTTTCAAATAATATAATCGATTTTGTTTTATAACATAACACAAAATGTATTTCGAGAAAATCTACAGAAATTCTTTTGGATGATCGATTTTTATTTATTATTTTTGGATGATCGCTTGGGAAATCGTCCTTCTAAATCACACGTAAGTTGCTTTCTCTAAACAACAATATCTTAGTAGGAAAACAGCATTTACAGATAAAATTAAAGGATATTTTTCGTTTTAAAAAGTAAATGAAAAATTTTAGTTAGACAGGAATAATGAAAAAACAATCAAAGCAGAAACTAACTGACTTAATGAAAATTTAAATAAATAAATTAACTAAATCTAGTAATTATGCAACTTTAAGAAATGGCAATTTAGATTATAAAAATTTATTTATCAAGTTATAATTATTTTTGAATTTTATTTGAAATTCTTAAATCTTCTTAGAATGATATGATTAAGAAGAAAAAAATTATAATTAACAAGAAACACGTAACATCTAAATTACCCTTATCAGTCAACTTCTAACTCTGAATTTTTCAAAAAAGTCATCTCGGTCAAATTCACTTACCTAAAAAGAGAAAAGGTAACAATTAGAAAATGAAAAACAAAACATGTAGCACTTTTCAGTGAAGAAATGATACATGCATACACAATATTTTGAACTTAAATATCATAAAAAGAAATTATAAAATTATTGGAAACAAAATTACCGATAAATGTTAGTAGATATAAAGTGAATTACATATTTGAATGATAAAAAATAGCTAAATCAGTTTGTGAAAATTAAGATTAGTCATATGAAGGAAAATATAAAGCAGCAATTTGCCCATATGTAACTCAATTTCACACATATTTTATTTTATTCCTTTTATGAAACGTGAATCACAATGACTAAAAGGAAAATGTTGTAATTACACCATGTTATAAATAAACTCATTTTACCCTTAAATAAAACTGAGATGAAAACACAATTTTTCACTTTAAGAGCAAAAATTCAATTAGCTTTAAGCACGTGCCAGTAAAGCGTACTACTGGAAAACTTCCAGATAATTAAGGTAACGAAGTGAGTGCTAACTCAACACCAATATAAGTAATAGAATAATAGAATGCATTCTTTCTTAAGTTGACGAAAGATTAGTAGATGGTTACATGTATAAAAGAGTGTAAAAAGTAAGTAAAGCATCTAATATTAAAAACTATTGATGTAAAAAATGATAATATGCAATAGGCCATGTAATTAGAGATAATTGATGGGGAAAAATCGCTTCGGAAAGTGATGTAAAAATTTGTAATATGCAATTGGTCATTTAATTAGAAGTAATAAATAATAGATGCAAAAAAAAAATCGCTTGAAAATGTGATGTAAAAAAGTTGAAAATATGCAATAGCTTATATAATTAGTAGCAATCAATTATCTTTTTTGTATTAATTTTTGTATCAATTATTTATTATTAATTAATAAAAATTTAACTAATTTTAAATTTTATTATTATTTATTATTTAAATATTTTTTTTATATTTTGTATTTCAAGAAATGATGAAAAAAATTGCGAAATATTCGATGTAAAAAGTGTCCTGAAAAAAAGATAAAAAAAGAAATCTGCTATGCAAATTTCAATGTGTCAGGTCCGAACATCATTTCTTGAAAGGCCAAGCACCACGTGCTCGTGCGAGTTAAATTATATTTTTATTCATTTTAATTATTTCATTGAATGAGTCACTTTCGTATTGCAAGCGATCCAAAAAATTTTGTCTCGTATTTATTGTTTAAAAAAAATATCACATTTCATATAATCACGTGCTCAAATTGACATTTTTTAAAGTTTTATTTACTGTAGTCATTAATTTATTTTTCAAACAATCAGAGCTTTTGTAGATGTAAATGGTAACGTTTTATTAAAAGATTTTTTTTAGACGCTCGTGCCTATAATAGAATTTTTATTTTTCGCCAACGGATTTTTGTTGACGCCAAAAACCTTAATTTCAAAAACATAATGCTTTGACATAATAATAGACCCTTTGATCAATAGCTATAAATAATAGCTGTGTAAAGAATGAATTTAATTAGTAGCGATAAATGATGGAATCTATACAAAGAATTGAAAAAAGTGATGTAAAAAATGGAAATATACAACAAACATTTTAACCAATAACAGAAACAAAATCAAAAATCAATAGGTAAAGAATGGAACAAGGCGTGATGTAAAGTGGAAATAATGAATTATAAAAATTTGAAATCCGCAAAAGATAATTTCATCAGTGGTAAGAAGCAATCGATGTGTGTATAAATACATAAGAAGTGAATTAAAGTATATCTAGTAATATTTCATAAGGAATATCTAATGTTTAAAAAATTAAAGAAAAGAAATAGAATGATACTTTAAAGCATATTGTTAAGTAGAAATAATGAAATAAAAAATAGCAATTATCGAAAATAATTTAATCAGTGGCAATAAATAATAGCTGTGTGTAAAATATGAGATTTTAAGTCGTGTTACAAAATAGAAATAATGCAATAAAAACAGTTTAATCAATAGTAATAAATAATCGATATCAGTAAAGAATGGCATTGCAATTAGTGTTGTAAAATAGAAATAATGCAATAAAAAGAAGCAATACGCAAAAGATAATTTAATCAGTAGCAATAATAATCGAAGTGTACAATGAATGGCATTTCAAGAGGTAAGCACACATGAGGTAATAAATAAATTAAGCTATATCTCATTAAAATTCATTTCCACTTAGCAAACATTTAAAAAGTTTTAAAGTTAATAAGCCATTTCAATTAATAATCAGACAGATCATAATTAAAAGTGAAACAATGAATATCAAGTGAATGATTACGTGATTTTTATAAGGGGAAGAGGGTTATTTCGAAATGAATCTTTCAAGATCAAAATAACTATTTGAACAAAAGATAACTGGAGATATGCAAGTATAACCGCATTTAAACATTTCCAAATATAATCTAGCGAAATTTTTCTTGATGCCCTCTCTACCTCAAGCTAGCAATTATTACTGAAATTGTAATACACTCCTTTAGTGCATTTTTTTTTGGGGGGGGGGCAGCAAAATGATTCTACGGAAATTAGATATGCCAATAAAAATACTATGTAAATATAAGAATTCAGTAAATAGAACATCGTGCTTTAGCAAATATAATACCATTAAATGCTTCAGTAAGTATAATATTTTCGTTTACAAAATAAATATATGTTGAAAACAGACAAAGACAGTAATTATAAAGGCTAAAGCAAATATATTAATGTGTTGTTGTTGTTGTTACTTATGGCACTTTAAAAAAGTCCGCTGACATGTCTATCGGCGATTTAAGCCGAATGAGCGTCTCTTGTTTTTCATTGGCCTCAACTAGGGCCAAGAGTACGACTTAGCTACACAAACGTCACAACCCTTTTTATGGTTGTCTTCATTCATGCAACTCATTCATTCATCCATCCACAGATCGTAATGATGGCTTTCTGGCAGAGAGGTCACGCGTCTTCATCGTGTTCTGAGAGTCACGGGTTCGAGTCCCGGTTAGGGCATGGTCGTTCTTCTGTGTGCTATCTGTGAGAGGTATGAACGTGCCCCCCCCTGTAAAAAAAGGGGCTGTGCAAGCCAATGTGGTGAGCGTGTAGCTAAGTCGTACTCTTGGTGCTAGTAGGCGCTACTTCAAAAACAAAAGAAGCTCCTTCCGGCTAAAATCTGCTGCTGTATCAGCGGGGAACTTGTCCATAGACAAGTGCGCCATAAGCAACAACTGATTGCAATTTAGATCTGGAACAGAGAACGATCACGTCTGAACCAGCACCCCTAGAGGTATTACTCTCGACATGGAGCACTTTGTAACCACGACAGATTTAATGTGCGCAAGCCACTACATACACGGGGAGTCTAGTATATAATAATAAGGTTGACAGAATTAATTATTCATTCACAGTTTTATCCTCTTTTTACAGAAAAATGGCCTTTTACATTCTTTATCGGGTCTACATATCTAACCCTGAAATTTAAATTCCAACCCCCTAATCATATAAGAATAAAGAGGTGGGGATCTAAGAAATTCTTTTGAGATTTTTAATGATAACATTATTTATAACAATATTTATAATAGAAATTGAGAATTTAATAAAATTTAAACTAATTATAAACTAACTATAGAATCCAAAAAACGAGCAAAAAAAAGCTTTCATTTTTATTTTTTATTGGACTAGACACCATTTGAGTCAAACCATCTATAGAATGAACCATGCCACTGTCTTATCACATCATATGTGTCCAAAGTTCATTTTTCAAATGCAAAATAATATACATTTCAAGCTTCACTTCGGTTCATTTAAATTTCTGTTCCTTCCACATTTTAGTTTATATAAATGAATTTAGATTAATTATATAAGTCTTCATCGAGTCAAAAAAGTACACGGGTAATTCAAAATTTAATATGTATACAAGCAGCACAAAAGTAAGCCAAATTTGGCAGATTTCATTAAAATTTTGCACACCATCCCTTTATAGGAAACCTGGCAATCCGAGCACTAGTGAACACGATAATTACTAAACTTATAAAAGTAAAATGCCGCCAGATTTAGCCTTTAACTTGCGACTCCCAATTACATTTTGAATTTGATCTATGAAAGGGTATACCATCTATCGGTCTGTACTTTCGTAGGAATGCAACTGAAAAACCCAAAAATTTACACAAAAAATAAAAAACCCCACAAATGAAATTTACGCGTTCAATGACGCTATAACTCAAAAAATGCGCGTTAGATAATTGAAGATTTCGGTTTTTAAAAATAAAGTTCTGTGTGAAATTTTAATTTCAATTGGTCGAAAAGCGAAGCTCCAAGTACAAACTCGGTTTACTTCCCTATATTACGAATAATTAACGACCACGGGACTCTAAAAATAAAAAAATAAAAGGATTGAAATGAAATCTGCTATGCATATTTCAATACATCATACCAGAACACCATTTCTCGAACGACCAAGCACCACGTGCTCGTGCAAGTTAAATTATATTTTTTATTCATTTTAATTGTTTTATTGAATGAGTCACTTTAGTATTGCCAACGATCCCCCCAAAAAAACTTTGTCTCGCATTGATTGTTTGAAAAATTATCGCATTTTCTGTATATTTCATTTCATACAACCACGCGCTCAAAATGACATTTTTCTAGGTTTTATTGGCTGTAGTCATTAATTTTTTTAAAAAAAAATTAGAGGTTTTGTAAATGCGATGACAACACGCTATTAAAAGCTATTTTTTTTAATGCTCGATTAGATAATAACATTTTTATTTTTCGTCAACGGATTTTTGTTGACGCCAAAAACCTCATGTTCAGACATGATAAAATCTAAGATCTTGTGTCGTTAAATAATTGAAAACTTATATTGTGTCTTCGGTAAAAGGTCAATTACTTTTAATATGGAAGGAGAATCGTTTTAGAAAATTACAGAAGAAGAAACTTAAAATTTAAGAAACAATCAATGTAAACATATTTTTTCTAATAACAGCTAACTATAAGCCTTTCTAAAAATGCACTTCAATAAATGAATCGGAAATATATTTAAAATCTCAACTACATCGCAGCCATTACCTAAGAATATTTTAACCTCAAATATTTTATTTTTCTGTTTTGATTTGAAAACAAATTGTAGGCTCATCATTAAATTTATGAATAAGATGAACCATGGTATTTACTAATGGCTACAAAACACAAAAGTTTTGAAAAGTTTGATTTAAGATCCAATTATTTTAATGACGCAGAAAAGAACAAAGCGAAACCACCGTTTGCTGGTGCTATTCCACATTCTAAAGCCTGAACAAAATGATTTTCCGTTTTTGAAATTCGAAAATATTTTTTTAATTCATTAAAAATTTGTAAATTGTAACGCTGATAGTTTAATGCGAAATCAAAAATGAAATTCCCAAAAAAAGCTATCGCTAAAATAAAATACGAATTCTATCAGAACAATGCAAACTTTAACGACACAACAAAACAATTTCAGGAATCCGTTATGGTTCAATTTTTCTAATGACAATAACTAAATGCTTTCAGTAAAAAGGATATTTTTTTTTTACCTATTTTGCTCAAAAAATAATAATAATGTTTTCATTTTAATATAAGAAAAAGTAAACTAATTTACAGAGTAGAAACTATCACATTCTATTATAAATAATTAACAACAAAATGAAATATGTGATCGCCAATTTCAAGTAATCATGTGAGAACATTATTATTTTTAAAGCATCATTTGTCTTAATGAAAATGGGAGATATATACCTTCAAATCTAAATTACAGGAGGAAGTATAAAACATCATGGTTGGTGAGAGGTTTCAAATGAGATGTCAGGGTTGAAAATCGGGGAAATCGGGGAAATCACTTTTTTCAATAATAATAGAAATAAAAATAAATTTAAAAAAAACAGTATTCGGGGGGAGGGAGTGTTTTTAATCAATTAATTTTATTTTATTTGCAAAACCTTTTAATAATGTAACTATGTTTAAAAAAATAATATTTTGAAAAACGATATAAAATTGTAATATATTTTGAAACAAATAAAAAACATTAAAAACACTAAAAGAATTTTTTGAAAAAAAAAAAAAAAAAAAACTTCAAATAACTCAAAATATAGCGTATAAATCTCAAACAATTTTAAAAATTGGGAAGAAAAAAAAACCACGTAGAATTTTTTTTAATACTAAAAATAAAAAGATGCAAAGCAAACATTTCCAAGCTCACGAAATTATTTGTATTCGTTTTGCTCAATATATTACAGATAGATTGATAAATATATTTTCTAGCTCTTGATCTTAAACAGAATATATATATCTATCAATTTCATCTTTAAATACAGGGGTCAAACTGATAAAAGACATTAATTTTTTAATTTTTTTCTCAAAGTGAACTATATAAAACTATATAAAATGTTAAACTATCATGATAGTAATTCTCAAAACAATAACAAAAAAATCCCATTATAATTTGCAACTTTTTCCCTAAGAAAATTCTGCCAAAATTTAGAATTGGAAAAAATCGTATTTAATGATGCAAAACAGCACTAAAGCATGTATTACACAAAGATAAGAATCAATGTAATTTTCGAAAGAATAATTAGAAATCGAATTCAGTCAGTTCTAAAAGAACACAGTTTAGAAATTAAGGATGTAGAAAAGGATTAACAACATTTAATATTTTTGCAAAAATTCGACTTTACAACGTAGTCACTACATTTAAACTAGATACTTTATTAACGATCTTCGTCTATAATGTTACCCTCTTCATTACTTATCATTTTCAATATAATAATATGATTAAAAAGAATAATATGATTTTAAAGTCACAAAAAAATAATATTATCAATAATTTGATCAGGCAGTAAACAAGGTAGATTAGGAACAGAAATCAGTACAAAAGGACAAAAATAATGACGAGCATACTTCCGATGTGATCATAGAAAACCAAACAACACTTCACAAACCAATCAATACAATACTCTGTAATCAAAATTAAAATAGTAGTGGTTAATTTTCATAAAGAGAGGTACACTTTTTTTTCCGGAGCAGATAGCATACTTTTAGTGTAATCATTAAATTTTTTTTAAAATTTCGCAAACCAATCAATATAATTCTGCTCTAAATCAGTTCAAATGGGCGAAAATGATGATGAGCATATTTCCGATGTGATCATAGAAAACCCAACAACACCTCACAAACCAATCAATACAATACTCTGTAATCAAAATTAAAATACTTGGGGTTAATTTTCATAAAGAGAAGTAACACTTGTTTTCCAAAGCAGCTAGCATACTTTTAGTGCGGTCATTAAAAACTTTTAAAAATTTCGCAAACCAATCAATATAATTCTGCTCTTTAATCAAAACTAAACTACTAGTGGTTGGTTTTCACAATGAGAAGTACTTTTTTTCTTATTTTCCTTTTTTTACCGACAAGCTTCAAATTCTCATTAACTTCATCCCACAGCTAGAAATAGCACTAAAGAAAGAAACAACATTAAAAAAAATACTTATTTTTTTTAGCAACTTGGAGATTCCCATAAACGAAAAAGAAAGAAAAAAAAAAAAGCCAACCTAGCAAAAATTCCATATCCCCAGAGAAATAATCGCCGCAGAGCATCCAAATCTGACGCCAAATGCCCATGGCGCGAATGCTGGCGACGATTAAACACTATTCCGCTGACATCAGCTCGAAGGATGGGGAATTCGCGCGTGATTGAGCGTGGCGCCCAATTAACCCGGTCGTCGCCAAATCTCATTACAGCCGCCACAGCCAAGCTGGAGGATTCCTCACTCCATTTAACGGCGGCTGATGCAGAAATCGCATTAGGGGTGCGGCAAACCGTCTTCCGAAACTCAATTATGCAAAGGGACCGGTGATTAAAATTAATATTTCGAAGCCCCGAGCACGAATAATTATCTGGTTTATACCAAATAGAGAGAACTAGAGTTACCCGACACGACTACCGAACAGACGGTTTCTCTCTTTTGTTCCACGGTGCGACAGTGGAAGATTTGTCCAAACTATTTAACGGTGGAGAGAAAGTGAATTTGACTTGGAATCATTTCTCGGTTTTCACGACCGGATGAAACAGGTTCTGTCCCGTGCATTTTGGTGGGGAATCCTTCATCCACAAGCGCTGGTTGCAAAAACCGAATTAAAAGATAATTGGTCATTCAGAACGATGATTTTTAAAAGTTTTCTTTTATCAACATGATAATATTTACAGGCTGTCAGAGTATCTGTAACACCGTCATGAAAACAAAGAAAGTTCTTCTGAAATTTCTTGTCATTGGCATGATAATGTTTAAAGGCTGTCATACTATCCTTAAATTGCGTCTTCAAAATATCCCGTCATTAACAAGAGAGTGTTTGATTGTTGTCTTACTACCATTATTGCTGTTATCATACTAATTACTAATGTCATACTAATACTATTCTTAAATTGCTTTAAGATATAAGTTTGACGAGAAAATTTCCAAAAAGTCTTATTAACAAGGTAATGTTTATATATTGTAAACTATTAGATTGTTATTTACTGTTATATACTATCAGTAAATAGATTTATGCCGATGAGTAATTTTCCAAAATTTCTTGTCATTAACATGATAATTTTTAAAGGCTGCCAAACTATCTTTAAGAGACCTTATCAGGAAATCAGATTGACGAGAAACTTTCCAAAATGTCTTATTAACATTTATAGTTATACAGTTATACTATCTGTAAATAACAATATGCCGATGAGTAATTTTCAAAAATTTCTTGTCATTAACATGACAATATTTAAAGGCTGCCAAACTATCTTTAAGATACCTTAATCAGGAGATCAGATTGACGAGAAACTTTCCAGAATGTCTAATTAACATGACAATGTTTATAGATAGGTTACACTATATGTAAATAGCAATGTGTGTGTGTGTGTGTGTGTGTGTGTGTGTGTGTGTGTGTGTGTGTGTGTCTTTCGCACATTTTCTATTGTACAGGGGCCATCTATGGGTGCTTCACAAACTTTTGGGGGGGGGGCGAATAATCCGTTTCTCCGTGTCTTCAAAAGTATACTCACCAATTTTGAAGTCTTTACACTGAATAGCTCACTGTATTGATAACTCAGAGTCGGGGTGTTTTAATTTTGATCACCTTGTATATAGATGCTGAGATAAATATTATAATTGAATCCTGAAAATACACAAACGGTAAGTAAGAGCAACAGCCAAAAGTTCGATCTTCGAGACTGTAAGGCGATGAATTGTCTTGAAGTAAAAATTCAAAGTAGTAACAATGAAAGTTGCATCATGCAAAATCAATGAATAAAACTGCCTCATTATATAGACAGAGACGTACTGCAAGCAGTAATTTATTCGGACTGTAGCCAGTTTTAAATGTCAGCAAGTAAGCTTTTCTTCAAATATAAGTTTCTCTGTGTTTATCAATTCATTTCGTGTGAAATAGACATACTTAGCAAATTATTCCTAGGAATAATATTATTAACATATTGCGTACAGTCACGAAATGTCTTGTTTTTAGCAGACTAAAAACTTGTGGCCGTGTCATTCATTTTTGTTTTTTCGGCTAAATTGATAAATAATCAACCAGAGGCAAATCTTTAACACATTAAGGACGGTAAAGAAATCTGTAATACATACGCCTGGGGAAGCAGTATTTTGGACAAAATTGCACGCTCTAAAATTATCATAACTTGGTTATTGATGAAGCTATAACAGCCCGGACACACAACACGAGAAAATTCGTGAACAGTCCTTAATGTCTTAAAAGAAGATACTGCTGAAAATCGTACCGAACACCAATGCAGTAGGGAATATACTTTACCAAATATCACACTAAAGCATCATTCAAATATGTGAAATAAATACTGCTTAAAATGTAAAAAATTTACATAATAAATACATGCATAAAATATATAGGAACATTTAAGAATACTTTATGTAAATATAATACCAAATGCTAATTAAAAATGTGCATACATGCACCCTATCACTTACAACGATTTCTTCTAGAGTGTTCCAAAATGAGGGGACCTTGGAAGTGCGTTGAACGTACAAAGCCCCGTACTCTCTGTGTTAACTAAAGCAGATAGCAAGTAGGTTGAAAGGCAGTAACATTTCTTTCCACAATTCTCAACTCAAGTTTGCAGTCATTAAATCCGTCTCACGGAAGATTACCAAACACAACCGCACTTAATTACCTAGTATTCCATGGAACATTTCAAATTTGAAACATTCGAACCACGTAGGTCGCCCAACAAGGCCTTATACATTCCAAACTCAACAAAAATACCAGTTTCGAAAGAGCCTTAATACAATCAACAAGAGCATCTATTCCTTCCTTCCTTGCATTCACAAAATCCAAATAATTATTACTGTAATAATACCAAGCAAAATGCGAAGAAGTTATGCACAGATGCCGAGATAATTAAAGAACCTCCCTAACCCAGCCTTCCCACAAAAGATATCCCGCGAATTAATACACAAACAACACATTAAATCATTTTCAAACACCTCGCACTCGAAAAGGAATGCAAATCTACTCGAGGCATCCCCCCTTCTCATCTTCAGAGATACAAAGTACACTTCAAAACGCTTTTAAGTAGCGTGCAATCCCCAAGTGTCAATCGCATAGCTAATCATGATCCGAGCTTGAAGTGCCATAGAGAGTCATTCTTCCACAGCCATTAGGAAGGATATATCCGAAAGGAGGGCGCAGAACTGCTGCAGAATCTTTGATTTAACGCTCGGATTTAAGTTGGGTTGCAAAATGGAAGATCTCGAATAAATCACATCTTCATTTGCATAGGACGGAATAATTCTGGGGCGATTGGTAGTGGAGATAGATCCGGGACAAATGGAATTTCGGCGTTAATGGAGTCGCTAATTGGCCCATGGAAGATATCTGGTTTGGTGTTGGTGTCGCTTAGCCCATGGAATTCTGTCTCGGTCGATGTAATTAAAACTTGGATGAAAATGTTTCGCGTCTGTTTATTAGTCACTTTAGAGATAAGTATAATAAATACAAAGAAGGAAAATGTCGCGTTATTTAACACTTAGATTATTGCGCAGAGCAATGCATATGTTACCGTTAAAGTATATAATACAGTTATTTCATAGAATACCTAGTTATTCCATGAAATAACTGATTGTGTCCGTTAAAGTGTGTGATATGTTATTCATTTGACACTTTAACAAGTTATTCTAAGAAATAACTAGGTATTCTATATATTAACTAATGAGATACAGTTAAAGTGTAAAATAAACAATTTATCTCAAATGAAATAATTAGGTATTCTATAAATAAGGATAGAGAATTAAAATGAAAAAGAAGCAATTTATCTAATTTATGCAGCGTATAAATGGTATTTATTGAAACGTACCATAAAATCATTTGATGCAACAAGGTTTACTGAAATGACACTTGGAATTACAAAGAACATTATTTCTATTTAAAAAAAAAAACATTTTTTGTTGACACACTGGGTTTTACACGAACATTTCTTAAATCCCTGAACAGTACCTAAACTTTGAGCTGTAGCAACCGATCGGAGCGATATTTCTACATCCGCTATTTCTTCGAATTTAATTAATTTTTGTTCGCAGACACTGAACTGGGATCGGGAATATAAATGTTTAATGGGGTCGTTTCTTGTGTTCAATTGGAAAAATCCTTCTTCGGTTATTTTTATGATGATAACTAAAATAGATTTGGCATCACCTTTTCTTTCTGTCAACTTTAGGCACTGGGATACGGACGGTAAACCCCACAGAGGTTTCACAATGAGATTTATCCGACATTAATTTAATGGTATTAATTTAATCTCCCAATGGCCTGGAATAGTCCATAAATGCAGTAGGAGTGGAAGGTAAATGTGTTTGTCGTGCGAGATATATGATAGAAATTATTTTACACTTTAACGGGCTGCACATCGTTATTCTAAGAAATAATTAGTTAAACCATGAAATGCAAGAGGGTTTTACACTTTAACGGACGCTATCAGTTATTTCATGGAATAACTAGGCATTCTATAAAATAACGGATTTCATACTTTAACGGTAACACATACACTGATTAAACAGAAATATTTATAATACCTAAATTGTATATATATATTCTTGTTATACTTCTTAAACAAACTACCCGCCTTTAATGACCAAATGGTACTGTAATTACACAAGCGTTTTATAATTCTTAAAAAAAGATACGTAACTCAAACAAAACGCAACATTCTGACTTACTTAAAATCAGATATTCAAAATCAAAGCAAAAGCACAACCGCCGGCTCTCTGGCACAGAGGTAGCGCGTCTTCCTCGTGTTCTGGGAGCCCCGGGTTCGAGTCTCGGTTTGGGTATGGTTGGTCTTCTGTATGCTATCTGTGAGATGTGTGAATGCCCCCCCCCCCCTGTGAAAAGGGGTTGTGCAAGCAAGTGTGTAGCTAAGTCGTACTCTTGGCCCTAGTTGGCGCTATTTCAAAAAACGAGACTCTTCTTTCCGCTTAAATCTGCCGCTGTATCAGCAGGCGGCTTGTACACATGGTTAGTTCCATAAGGAATAACACCAACAAAAGCACAATCATCATTCTCTCTCCGCCAAACAAGCTTTTCTCATCAAAAAAAAAACAATAACCCTCGATGCTAGCCAATTGCTCCTGCAAACATCGCCAATGGCAACCAAATATCACAGGTACGTTGAAAATATTGGTTGATTTCGATTTTAATTATTTCTTTTATGCATAATTTCATACTCGTAAAGCATTTTCAGGCATCAGATTTTGGTGAACATTACAGCCGTGTTATATTAGTCTTACACTTATAATTTTTATCGTTTACTTGGACATTCCAAATACACTCAACTTCAATGATATTACAGAGCAATTAAAAAATTATTATTTGGTGAATGCATGTTTATACAATGTCGTTTGTGATATCAAGACTTCATTTATTAAATCCGTATGTAAAACCAGGCCAACAGTAATCAAAGTATTCTCTTTTCGTTTTCAATAATAACAAAAAAAAAGCTTTCTATTAAATATTTAATGAAAAAATTAGAATGGTATGTACTTTACTGTAAAAATAAGCTATCGCCAATGTACAAAATATTTTTTTTTAATACTAACAAGAAAAAAATAGCACGAAGTTAAATTTTTATCCTTAAAAAATTTTAAATGAAAAAATTTAAAATTATATTTTCAGAATTTATTACAGAAAAACTGTAAAATCTCCCTAAATCTGAAGTTCACAATTTTTATAAATTAAAAATAATCACTTCCAAATCGAAGTTCCATCAAATTATATGTAAATACATACCAAGCTTGAAGCTAGAAAATCCTTTGAGAAATATTTTATGCTTACACTGTAAAAAACATATTGAAGAATCGTTACTTTAACGCCCGAGTTACTAAAAACAAACCATTTATTAGGAAAGTGAACCAGGAGGAGAGATCAAAATTAGCTGCATGTTATTTGTAAAAAACTAACAAGATTTTTTGGAGTCTGTAATTTTTGTTGACCCAAGTAAATTTAATGTTTTTGGTTCAAATGGAAAGCAAAAAGTACAGAGAAGATTCAGCATTGAATTTAAATCAACAAATCTTCATGGTACTTGCCTGGGATGACATAAGTAGCTTTAAAACAAAACAAAAAGCTAGTATTAATTGACAATACTGTATTGATCCTAATAAATGCAAGTAATTAATCAATTCCATGACAAACTGGTTAAAATAAATAATAAAATCTAAGAGTTGGCCAACAAACTGTTAAAATGGTGCCTTCAAGCAGTAAAAGTACTTTTGTTAATTAATTTATAAGGGTACGAGTTGTTGTTGTTGTTACCTATGGCGCTTGCCTATGGACAAGCCACCAGCAGATACAGCAGCAGATTTAAGCCGAAAGGAGCGCCTCATGTTTTTGAAGTGGCGCCAACTAGGGCCAAGAGTACGATTTAGCTATACACTCACCACATTTGCTTGTACAGCCCCCTATTTACAGGGGGGCACAGTCACACACCTCACAGATAAAACACAGAACAACAACCATGCCAGAACCCGGGACTCCCCGAACACGAGGAAGACCTCTGTGCCAGAAAGGGAACGAGTATTCCTTTGGAATGTAAATCTGTTCTATAAGTATTTATTGTTAATTGTATTGCCTCAAAAATAAGAATAAAAATAAAAGGTCGTGGTTCAGTATTCCACTTCTGTTAGTTGATCCTGTGGTCCGAATCCTGGCCACGATGCTTAGCCTAAATACAGGAATTCTTTTATGTAAAATGTTATATATTGTTTATCTAAGTTTTGAAACATTCTAGTTCTGTTGTTGTTTCTTATGGCACTTGCCATGGACAAGCTCGATGAGGCAGTCAGCGATTTTAGCCTAGGCAGCGTCTCTTGTTTTGTATTAGTTCCAACTAGGGCCAAGAGTACGAATTTTGCTACTGACTCATCACATTCTCTTGCACAATCCCTTTTTATAGGAGGACACATTCACATACCTTTTAGATAGAATACAAAAGAAAAACCACGCCCGAAACAGGACTCTAACCCGGACGCTCAGACCACGGGGAAGACGCGTTACCCCATCTTCTTTTTATGCACAACCGTCCTCCCCGCCACCACTGAACGTAGTAGTAGTATCGACAGGATTTGTTGTGGCCGACCGTGGACTGTTGCAATTTTCATCCTTACATTGACCGAATCTGTCGAATAGGTATTCTCTTCGAGGTAATTGGCCCCAAAGTGGTCAATTACCTCATCTAGAATGACGCATTATCCCTATGCCAGGTACGCCGCACGTTCTTAAATATTTAAATTGGACTGTTCTCAATCGTTCTGTATGTGTATAAAAGCTGAGCTCCCATCAGTGTTGGGGGTGTTGCTGTGAGTTGCTTCGTCATAACAAATCAAACTGTTTGGTTAAATTAACGGTCTAGTTCTTCGCATTTTCGTGATAATATATTTTTAGTTTAAAAAGACTACTATAGTAGCATATATATCATCACAACTAGGATTTACAGATGAAATTTGGTTTGATATATAGTTTTTGATATTTTTTTATTATATCTTGATATCCCAGATACGTTTTTTGGTGACTGCAAATCTATGCTAGAATTAAATTTCTACGAATTGTACTAATAAAGAACAACATAATTAGCTTTTAAAAACTCCTAGAGATTAGAAGTAAAGGAACTGGAAACACAAATAAACAAAACAACTTAAGATTACATTAATATTTTTAAAAAAAGTACATGTAATTCCCTGCTTGAGCTGAGAAATCCCATCCGAAACCATTTATTAAAACAACGATTCAGAGAATAAACGAGGCTTCTTTGATTGCTACCAGTTTTAAGGAGGGAATTGCACGACAAATTGCAGCCAAAAACAAAACCACTTTCCAATTCTCATCCAGCCATTCGAGTCGATCGATGCAAAAGCATGTAAATGAATTAATCTCAATCCAGATACAATGGTAATGATTGGGGAACAAACAAGAACGTAAACATTAGAAAAATGATAACAAGGATGATCACGGATGGGACTATGAAGAAAGATACAATAAAACAAGGAATAAAGTCAACAAATCCTGATGTTCAGAAACATCAGTCGATGCCGAATTCAGCCAAGCATGCATCCAATTAGAGGAGAAGGAGAAAAACATTTCCCAATCTACACACATGATGAATGGAGGAAGGGATTCAATGAATGTTCCGCTGTTGCGAGTGTGTGGACAAAGTGAAGAAAAAAATGCCCCCCTCCTTCCTCCTACCCTCTTGTCCACCCTAGAGCAGCTTTCTTTTGAAGAAAGAATGGTCTCTCGAACCAATTAGAGTTGTTCAGCGGGATAAAATGAGAAACGATATATTTGTGGTTTGAACTAATTTAGGTACTTGCGTATTAGACCGTCGATTCGCCAACTATGCCAAATTTCATTTTGGTGGCCAAAATTCTTTCATGTTTTTGAATACATGGCAAACTAATTTTGGCGTGTAAACGATCTATTGGCGACCGTTTTCTGATTTGATGAAAATGATCCACGGCTTAATACGCAAGTACCCTAATTTATTAGTGTTGATGGTTGCTCAATCAAGAAAAAGCAACAAATGTTAATACTGTAAGTATAAATGATAAAATATAAATAAGCTTTTTTGATATTCTTGTATTAAATGCGTAATCAGAATGACCATTATTTCTGTAGTTTGATTTTTAGGAAACTTTTCACTGATGATTCTAGATTTTATTTTTTAAAAAATCTCTGCATGTATCTAAAATCTTCAGGATGAATTCGCTTTATTTCTCTCACCCCCCCCCCCTTCTCTTGCTTATTATCCTGTCAGAACATGACGTTGCTTTTGGTATTAGGTTTTTGGCGTAAACAACAATCCGTAGGCGGAAAATTAAGAATTCATTATCTGCAGGAGCATCGCAAAAAATCAGCTTTTAATAACATGTTGCCATTCCATTTACAAAAGCTCTGATTAAAAAATGACTATAGCAGATAAAACCAACAAAAATGTCATTCTGAGCACGTGATTATATGAAATGAAATAAACAGGAAATGTGATATTTTTTTTAAAACAATAAATGCGAGACAAAGTTTTTTGGATCATTTGCAATACTAAAGTGACTCATTTAATGAAACAATTAAGATGAATAAAAATATAATTTAACTTGCACGAGGACGTGGTGCTTGGCCGTTCAAGAAATGATGTTCTGACATGATACATTGAAATAAATATGCATAGTAGATTTCATTTTAATTTAATTTTTTTTTTTTCAGCTTTCTATGGGAGGGGGAGGTTCAAGAACAATGTGTACAAGACCCCTGTGCTATCCCTTGATGAACTGAAGCGCAGAATTGTTACTGCGATCCAAAATGTTACCCCACAAATACTGGAGAACACTTGGAGGGAAATATTTGAGTTGTAATCTTGAGTTAGGAAAATTCTTTGAGTTGTAATTTACAAATACGTAATTGGTTTTTGCGTAATATTTTTTATTCGAAAGTTATGAGGTACCGAAACCTTGACAATAATTAATAAACAACCTGGATTTTAGTGTCCAATTTAATAGCTTTAGGGCAAATGGTCTGACCCACAGAGCAACAACAAAGTGCACGCATTCTTTTCTATTATTGGTAGAGATACAATTACCTTAATATACCGAATATATAAATACATAGCGTTTTATAGTTTAAATAAGAATCACAGTAATACTATATATCTGATCTAACCATATCATCATTTCTTGAGAAAAAGAGAGTGCTTTTTTAATATAATTTGACCTCTTCTCGGCGAACAATATGTCTAGCGATAAACACTAGAGGAAAAAAACTACAAAACCGTCGCTCAAATGCAATAACGTTATAGAAAAGAGGAAAAAACTATTTTAGAAAAGGAACTACCTACCCCCCCTACCCCCTTCGATGAGATATAAATCCTTTCCAACAGCCTCATACATAATTCTCGGCCAGATTTTTGACACGAGTTGTGAAACGAGATTTAGATCCGAATTTCCTCGATTTCATTCCGCTTGTTTTGGAGGATTTCAATCCGGTACATGTCTTGGAGGTTTAACTCACAATTCTTCAGGATTTATCTCGGAAGAGATGCGGAGATGTAACAGGACTAGCGGAGATCCGAGGAGATCGGCAATAAATTTTGCCTCCTCCACTCATAATTCCGCGTTCTCTTCTCTAACCAGATGGAAACAGTTACATAACAGGACGTATAAATATATATGTATAAAAAAAATAAGGACATAAATGTTAAAGAAGGGGGAAAAGATGGAATATAAAATATTCAGCAGTTTAGGAGAAATTGTAAAGATAAAGCATGGTAATGGTATTTTTTTTTAACAAACAAAAATTTTATTTTTATTCATTTATACTAAAATGGGAACTAAAATGATTTGAGGTAACCATTCGGTATTCAATTGAATCAATCCCCTTTCCCCTGGCAGCTGTAGCAATAAGATTGCTAAGAAATCGGCTATGGGCTTGTGGTGTTAGCTTCATAAGCCAGATAACATCTACAATACAGAAGTTGATTTTTGTATTATGGTCAAGTTACTCAGCTACTGCCCCTAGCGTCGCAGGTTCGTACCATGACCTTCATTCGGTACAGGCTCAGGCAGGCCTAAATTCGAAATCAAATTCCATCAGAAATCTTCTTTATATTCGAGCTTAGTGCTTGACACTTACTGAGCTAGTTTAATTACTTATATTCGTTCTATGTATAGCGTCATATGGTATTAATGAATTTTTTTAAAAAGTACCTGAATAATAAATGCTCTAAACATGAAAAATGTTGTTATTACTTATGGCACTTGCCATGGACAAGCCCCGCTGATAGATCAGCAGATTTTAAGCCGGTGATATGCGTCTCTTGATTTACAAGTAGCGCCATCCAGGGCCAAGAGTACGACTTAGCTACACACACGCCACAACCCTTTTTAGGGGGCGGACTTCATTCATTCATGCATATCCATTCACTCATCCCAGATCGTAATTTAGATCTGAAACAGAGAACGATTACCTCTGACCCAGTACCCCCAGTGGTATTACTGTCGATATTGGAGGACTTTGCGACCACGAACTGATTTAACGAGTGCTGGCCGCCATAAGCTCGGAAACATGAAAGTATACCTTTAAAGTATTTTTTCTTGCATGCCCGTATGATAATATCCAATAATCTAATTTAAATTTTAATAAAAGTCCTAATTTTTATCTTAATTTAGCCCATACAAAAATCACTCTTATTTCCCGATCAAATTCCCACTTTTTTATTTATTTACTTCTACACTCGATCTAGAAAACAGATGGTCTCAACATTTTCTCATGCCACGAGTGCATCGATGAAAATCTTTAATGCTTACAGCATTCTATTAAAGATAACTAAGCTACCCTTGTTTAAATTAACAAGTGTTAAAGAAATCCCTATCAAAATCCGAGAGAAAAACCACCGAAGGGGAAAATTTTGGTCTCTTCTGTTCTTGTGTCGCGATATATATATATATATATACCAACCCGTTCATAAAATATGCAATAACTTGTTTACATATATGTAATGTAATCAAAATTGATTATTAAATTGAAAGCAAGTTACAGAGTCATGGTCGAAATCACCAAGATAAAAACACATACTGACTTTTTAATTTCGTTTTATAGTAGCTATAGAACCCTACGCAGAACACAACGGCTGTAAGTTTAAATGGCGGAAGAAGGTAGATTAAGGGCGAAACTTTTATTTCTGGTCTTATATACTATGATATTCTCATAAATATCCAAATCATCAAATAAACCCATATTGTCTTTTTGTTGTTGTTGTTGTTTCTAATGGCACTTGCCTATGGACAAGCTCTCTGCTGGACCCAGCAGCAGATTTAAGCCGAGTGAAGCGTCTCTTGTTTCAAGTAGCGCCAACTAGGGCCAAGAGTACGACTTTTGCTACACACATCTCATTCGCTTGCACAACCCCTTTTCACAGGGGAGCACATTCACACATCTCACAGATAGTACACAGAATAACAACCATGCCCGAACCAGGACTCGAACCCGGGACCTCCTGAACACGAGGCAGACGCGCTACCCCTGTGCCAGCAAGCCGGCATATTGTCTTTTTGATTTCGCTTTATTCAGCAGCACAGCACAAAAACACAAGAAAAGTTAAAAAGGGACGAAACATTCCTCGCTCGACTTATAAAGTATGACATCCTTATAAATCACACACGTGTAGATTTCTGAGAGGAATTCTGATACATTTGACCAGGACAAGAGAAACAGGATTATTTTAAAAGAATCTATTTAATATAAGCGATTTATAATTCATCGAAGAATCCTCTAAAAGAATATTTACACCAGTGATTTATTATCCATCTTTTGGGCACGGGGACTCGATTACGCATTATTTTTATACTTTGATTTATTAACGGATCAGAAAATAATATTTTAAAAGGAAACTATAACAAGCTAAATTAAGACAAAACTTTGGGAATTAAACATATTTAAACTTAGAGCTTAAAATATCATATATTATATATATAATTGCATATTTGATGAAGCAATAAAAACGGGTTGAATTTTTTTGTAACCACGAAATTTATACGTAAAATACTTTTATAAAACTGTCCACATGCAAAAATTAATTATTATAAGATAAATAATCTAGTATTATTAAAAAAATATTTAATGTATTCACTTTCAATTTAAAAATACTGTAACCAATAAATCTGTATTGGAAAAAAAATTTAATATCTTGTTTAACTATTAACTATAATCTGGCTAATTATATTGTCCGGCTCTAAGCCGTAAATTCCGATATTTATCAAATTCGATTTATCTAAATCAAATGATCTGGCCTACAGAGAACTAATCTAACACATACTCGGCCCTTTCTGGTAGAGAAATTTCAAATAACGAATTGAATGAACTGCTTGTTTACCAAAAGTAGTCATTGCAGGTGAATAAAGGACATGGAAAATACCTAAAGCTTCGTTCAGAAATGTTTGCAAACTGAACGGGGTAAAAAAATTCGTTATATCATCTTGAGTTATGTCAGCAAGCTTTTGAACTCAGCGTGAAAAAGTCTTCTGCAGACAACCGAATCAATATTTATATTATATAGCGACATCGCTATAAAGATCAAAGGAATTCTTATTATGAATACACGAAATTTGAGATAGGATGGATAACTTAGGACAAGATTGGGCGATCAATATGCATACATCTTTTCAACGCAAGAATGTCTATATAATTCTTTTCTTGTCGTGCAACATATTTAGCCTTCTCCAGATACTTCACAACAACATATTTTTTTTTCTGCTTTTTTTTTAGTTTCTAGTTTCTTTTTTCTTTCGATCGAAAAAACGTGATTTATCGGCCTTTACAGACGGATGAAAAAAGAAGCCATCAAATCTTTCCATTCGATCGCAGATCGTATCACCATTTACATCAAAGCAGATGGATCTCATTCCAAACAGAAAGCTTTAAAGAAAAGTTTGCTTCTTTTTTTCCTTCCAACTCTTAAAAAGGAAGAGAAAGAGAGAGAGAGATAGAAAAAACTTTGCATATAAAATGGCCTGATCCCTATGCTTCCAGTTTCCGTGCAAGCAATTGTAGATATACTTAAATACATTCATTCATAAAAATCACTTCGTTGCTCCAATCAAATTTTGGTTTTCCTCCTCTCCTTTACATTCAAGTACGCCGGGGTAGTTCCATTCAAGTACAGAGGTAGCGCGTCTTAATCATGTTCTAGGAGTCCCAGGTTCAAGTCCCGGTTAGGGCAGAATTGTTCTCCAGTGTTCTATTTGCGAGGCGTGTGGGTGTGCCCCCCTGTAAATAGGAGCCGTGCAAGCGAATGTGATGAGTGTGCAGCTCAAGTCGTACTCTTGGCACTAGATGATGCTACTTGTTAAACAAGAGACGCTTACCTCGGCTTAAATCCGCTGATGCATCAGCGGGCTTGTCCATGGCAAGTGTCATTACTGACAACAACAAACAAGTATTCGTAACGTGCATCTCTTGCATTTAATTTATTAGAAGGCAGCGGTGGCCTGGTAATAAGGTTTTGAATTCGAAACCGGAGGATTTCAGGATCGAGACCCGATTCCACCAATGAGAACGGTGCATGTTAATTCAATCGATGCCAAATTTTTTCCTTTTTGAATGGTGTAGAAGTTTGAAGAGAGGGGTACCAGCTATCGTCTTCGTCATCTGACCACGGTTCAAAATTACGAGGTCCGTCCCAAACAGCTCTTGTATTGCTTTAAGAAGTGACGTTAATACAACTAAACTAAATTCTTAATTTATTAAAATTCTAATTAGAATTGCGATTTTAATTAATTAAAAATTAAAGGACAATCGAAGAGAAGAGAGTTTTCGAATTGACTTCCTAAAATATTACTGCACAAAATTGATAGCACATTTTTGGAAATATATAAAAAAAAATTCTTTTTAATATCAATTTTGTTATACAAATGTTTTTCAAATTTTAGCATTATTTTTTTAATTCGTAATTTTTAATGAGGGGCTTCATTTTTGCAAAACAAATTCTTTTTTCCGTTTTAACAAATGTTAAATCATATTAATGTTGTTGTTTTTTCCTATTGTTTAAGAAACCGAAGGATAATTCTTACAATCGACTGCAAGAGTTCTTTCTTTTATCATTTTCTCGTAATAGACGATATGAGCGAAGAACTGGTTCACTAAGAATAACGAATGTTAACATCAACTAAATTTTTCATGTAGTTTTCACCCTTTAATTTCAAAGCACACATTTTTTAAAACTTTTAAATTTTAGTAGATATGAATCTCATACTACCTAGGAGGCCTTACATTATTTTATTAATTGTGCAAAGTAAGGAATTAAGTACTATCGTAAATTTTTCGTCATTTCTATTGAAATTTGTATTTTGAGTTAGCACGGAAGAACTTCTGAAGTTTTATTTTATCTGTAGATAATAAAATTTGAAAAATTTATTAAAAGCATGCATTAAATAAAATTCTACCTCACATGAGAAAGTAAATTATATGTTCATAAAAAAGTCCAAGGAGAAATATAATAACAGCCAGAGAAAATCAGGAATGAAATAACCGTACAAACAGTGAAAACGACTGAGCTTCGTTTCAAAAAATATGTATATTGTTCCCTACAAACTTCGAAAAACACATTTCTAAAATAGACCAAAAAAAAATGTATAGAAGTAAACTGATACCATTAAAAAGATAATTTTTAAAATACAGGTTTTAAACTTATTTTTTGTATTGTAACATTCATGGTAGTATTAAGAAAACGACAAAACAAAGATTTATTATTTAAACATAATTAAAATTGTTACAAAAATTTTAAAAGTACACACTCTTCTAAAGTTCATCACTACAAATTCAAAAATTTAAGTCTAAACGCTCTGTCCTGTGGAAGGTCAACACACACATTAATCTTTATTAGTAATTGCTCATCAATAATATAAGAAGTAATATCAAAGAGAAATTAATATTATTTCTCATAATTTATTTATTATTAATACATGAGACAACATTAATACTACGTAATTTATTTATCATTAATACATGAGATATCATTAATGCATCATAATTTATTTATCATTAATCATCATTAATTCATTCAGAGACAACATTTTCTTCTTTAATAATTTAAGAAGTAATATTAAAGAGAAATTAATACTATTTTTCATAATTTATTTAACAATAATACATTACATTATTAATAGATCATAATTTATTTATCATTAATCATCATTAATGATAAATAAATTATATAATTCATGCAGAGACACCATTTTCCTCATTAACAATATAAGAAGTAATATTAAAGAGAAATGAATATTATTTCTCATAATTTATTAGTAATACATCGGAAAACATTAATACGTCACAGTTTATTCATCATTAGTCATCATTAATTCATTCAGAGACATCATTTTCTTGTGTATTAAACTATTTTGGAACTTAAAACAGGCAACAGATATGAACATTTCTGTATATAAAGTAGTACAAAAAAACCACTAATGAAGTGCTCGTAGAAATATATCGACACCAAATAGTAACAATTCCAAACAATTATTATTATTTAAAAAATGTATTTATTTGTTATAATAATAAATACAGAACAGAAAACTTGTTTATGGGTGGTTATTTAATATTCCTAGCTGCTTAAAGAGAACTGCCGTAGATATTAATAGCAAATTGAGGCAATCTGTTTTAAATAATTAACTTGAAAAAAGAAAAGAGCAAAAATAAAAAGGAGGGGGGGGGATCTGGAATACTTCCAAGATAAGAGAAATTAACCATTTTCTTGAAAAATTAACCTAATCTACTTTTTCATTTAAAAAGAAAAAAATATATATATTCAATTTTTACCTAGTATTAAAAAAAAGAAAAAAAAGGAAGGTCTACTAAGTAGCAAACGAAAAAACGAAGGCGTTGTTAATATTGCAAAGCCAGTCAATTCGCATAGCTCCACAATCTGTCTCTAGCAGACGATATCGACTGAAATAACAATTGATTATGCCTTCGGTCATTCGGAAAAGGGGGGGGGGAGGAATTATTCTTTTCCTAAAGCTAGATTTTTTTTTCTTTCGAAGTTTATTGAAAACCGATATATTTTTTTATTATCATTACTTCTTTGCATAAAGCTATCGGAAAAATGAATGAGAGCAATTATTCACCACGATGATTGAGGAGTTTTTAAACGCAAATTGAAGATGAGAATTGTTTTTCTGATTCCTCTTCCTCGGATGTCATCATTTTACACGACAAGAACATATTAAAACACTTAATCGAATAATGATTTAACTTGCTGCTGATTTATATTTTTGAAGTATGAATGTGGACGGTTTAAGACATTAAGTTGTTGAGTGGATTTTTAACTATACTTTTCAAGTTAAATGTATACTACATATATAATTACAGTTATTAAAAAAGTAAAATTCAAATGTCAGTTGAGAAAAAATTCCTTTTTGCATTCCTTTTTGCAATGTATTGAACGTAAAGATAGCTTTTTTTTCTACTGACTTAATGTAAAAAGAAATTTACTTAATTCAGATGATATTATCGTAATGTACTTTTCAAAAATAACTATTCAACTACAAAAAAGAAGAAAAAAATTCTCTAAGAAAGGTGGAAGGCAGCGGTAGATTGTAGGTTCCTTTTCACCTAAGTTAATATTTTATGAATAAATTTTCAAGCAAAATTAGTCAGACAATCAAATTTAAGCCCCTAACTTCTATGATATTAATGTTAACAAAATACTTTAAGTGCAAAAGTTTTTCGTCTTAATGAGACACTAATTTGCCTAATTGGATTTATTTATCTTTCTCCAATAATAAGGAAGTTACAGAGAAATGAAAATTTCGAGGCCTCCACCATGCCCACCTATGAGCTAGATGGCGTGTTTACAAACACATCCGAGGTTTCTACATCTCTAACATATTCCAAGTCTTGTACTGAAGCCAAAAGAATGAACCAAAAGTTTTGGACGTCTTTTCCTTTTTATCTAGAATGTCACAACACAGGATAGCATAAATACACACAAAACAAATACACTACACAACAATTAATAGTTGAATCGAACTGAAGCTTTTCTCCTTCAAAAAATCTGCCATCATTCCTCCATCAAACAACTGGTACAAGGGGCCTAACCCAGGTTTCTTTCTTTCCATCTCAGGAGATAGGTCATCCCATACTTGCATTTCGCGACTTGCAAGCGGACACTTAAAATGTCTTAAATTCTCAGGGAGAAAGAAATCCTCATGCCACTCCCTCTCACATCCTTGACCTCAGTGTAGGGGATATTTATTCATCTCCTTGGACAGTCACCGACCATCTCAGAATAAACGGTTTATTTGATCTGGTCAGACGAAGTCAGACCATGATGGAGGTAAGGAGAAGAAGACAATTGTAGAAAATAGAGTTCATAGCTAAACAGTCAACACATCATCCTGGCGACTCGAACAGAATACTCCTTCCTCCTCAACCGACTCTTTTCTTAGAAGCTAATCTTTCCCACTATTCCGCTCGGCTACCGCGCCATCTGGCGGTCAAAGGTAATACGATCCTACCGCAGAGGTTGGCAAAGGTCCCTCACGTCTTTACAGCCGGTAGAATTACTGTAGTTATCTTGCTCATAAAATAACTTATAGAAACTTTTCTGAAATCTTGTTGTGAGAATCAGTGAAATAAGAAGTATTCCTATAGAAATCTATATGATACAAAAATTTAGACTATGGAAATTATCAGCCAATAAAATTGTCTTTCATTCGAATGTGTAACATTTATTAACGCAAAAAAGTTAATATTAAAAAAAAAACTGTTTCTGAAAGATATTATCTTGTTTTGTGAATTAAGCGGAAGAAATGAAACTAATGCATTTACTTACTGCTTTTGTGCCGTTTATCTTATACTATAATACGAGGAATGGTTGTCAAGTCGAAAATCGCCCCAGAATTAATAAACTCCGGTAAACTTGGGGGTCTGGGGTTTTGGGCTACCAGGAATCGATTGGCGCCGGTTTTGAAGCGCTACGGTTGAGCAGTTCGGAGTTACAGATAGGATATTTTCAAATTTTATTAGTTCGCCATAATGGCTACTTAAATTTTCAAGTGGTAACGTGCTGCCATCTATAGCCAATATGCCATCTATATCAATATTCATATATATATATTTTTTTTTTTCATTTCACGCAGACACGTGATGAAAATTGCATTTTTATATGTTTAATGCGCAATAATAATTTATTTTTTTAAATTTGAGTTTTTGTCAATCTGATGGCAACATATTAATAAGATAATTTTTTCCCTTTTACTCGTAACGCATGCTTGGAGCTTAAGTTTTAATTTTATCTTATACTATAATACGAGGAATGGTTGC
>JAOUZG010037308.1:1345061-1357937 GCA_026289955.1 Argiope argentata
AAATAACAGTTATGATGTCATAGTTCTTCGTCAGCCTTTTAAAAAGGGTTCTGCTGCTAAACGCATCTGCTAATAATAAAGCAATACCGTTATAAGAAGGTCAACTTTTTAAATACGCATCTGCTGTCAAAGAGTTTACGTAATAATAAAGCAATACTGGTAAAAGCAGATTAATCTTTTTAAAAAGCTTCTTCTTTCACAGAAGCAAACGTAATAATAAAGAAATACTGGTAAAAGCATGTCACCCTTTTTAAAAACGCATCTGCTATCAAAGGAGCATACATAATAATAGTTAACAAAACAATACTGGTAAAAGCAGTTAAAAATATTTTTTGCCCGATAATATCGGAGACATCAAAACCTCCTAACCAAAGCAAAATCATGTTCTCACATGATAATAACTGGCATTATAGTTTTGAAGCAAAGGAGGAGGGGGGATGCTTATCTTCATAAATGACTACTTGCGATAAATATAATGTCTCACAAATAAAAAAAATGTGGCTAGTCGAACAATGAAATGAACAAATTTATACTAAAAGTGTCTGAAATATTATAAATACTGCAGATTTAATACATAAAGGGAAAAATGAATAAATGTTAAAAAAAAAAAAAACGACAAAATTCGATTCCGGAAGAGCTGAAATCGGCATTTTTTGAAAAATGGTGCATGCCTCTAACAATCAAAATACTTGTTCTCATGAAATATAAAAAGTAATCTATTAATGAATCAAAAAAGATCAGCGTCAAGGTGATATTAAATACAGAAAAAAAAATAGATTACAAAGAAAAAAGCAAATTGGCGGTAGAGAAAAAAGGGACTGGCAATTAATAATAATTAGAAGTAAATGATAGAGGCGAGCATACTATAAAAAGTGAATCCAATTTGAATGTCATTAGACCATCTCCGATTTCTTCTTATTCACTGTTCGGAAAAATTTCCAGCCAAGCGTATTAATTTCCGTAAAAATTCACCAGACAATAATGTGTTAAGATAAATTATGAAGGGATTGTTTTTTCCAAGTTTCTATTTTGCTATCAATCTGTTAATATTTAAGAACGATAACGTTCGATTGAAAATTTATATGAAAACACAATGACCGTACAATTAATATAGCAACAATAACTTTTTTTTATTATTGTAAAAGTCAAAAAAATTCGAACGGGAGGTTCCGACGAATTTCCTTGTTTTAAAACTTCTCTGGATTCGAAAAATACAAATCAGAAAAATGACGGTCTGTCTGTGGCGAAAATAAAATAAAAGTGCTTTGAGCGGAAGGGATAAAACTTTATATGGTTCCTTACACGAATTTTGTACATTTCTGTCATATTTTTTGCAAGCTCTGTTGAGAAGGAATCTGAGAGTCCGGTTTTTTGAATATAAATTAACACAATCATTCCAAAACGAAGAGAGCTAGATACATGAAATTCAGAACATTTATTTAGAATTGTAGTAATGTATAAACCTATGAATTTTGAGCCAAATTCAAACATGATAATTGACTGTATGTTGGTAAAGTAAATAAATATGTATACCAATTCTCGATTTCAGAAAGGGTTAAAAAATGGAACACAGAGAGGATTTACATTTTTAAGTCCATAGAGACCAAAAACTATAAAGACAAAGAATAAAAAATTACAAGAGAGTATACATAATCAGTAGTTCTATTGGGCAATCAATAAGATTATAAATTAACCAAAACAGAAAATCAATTTTTTATTCCAAAATATTAGGATTCCTTAAATGTTGCATTCAGACAGGACACATATAGGTTTCTAATATAACAAGCCCCTTTCAAAATTTTTAATATTTGTATAATAAAATAAGAAAATTATCTTCACATAAAATAATTCATTGTAATTTTCAGTTTCTTTTTCATAAGGAAAGTTTTATTTTCTTATTAAATTCTCTTGTTTGCGAGAAAAGCATACAGATGGAAAACAGGTTGTGATGAGAAAAGATTTGAGTAAGATTGTACCTATGAATTAAAGTTTTTAAAGGCTTTCAACAAAAATATAATTAGCGCCAATGATCCCTGCATAATTTATACTTTTACAGAATGTGCCACCTTTTTATAATTTAGGTTCATAGAATTGTATATATAAGTAATTTTGAAAAGCCTTCCTTTAACTGAAAATATCCGAAATTGCATATAGATCTATGATTTTGTTACATATTTTACTAATTCAGTCGAAACATGCCACGTAGACATACACCGATAGAACCATACACAGTCAATGATCAGGAATGACAGATTTCTAATTCGAGTCATAAAATTAAATGTCAAATCTCGTCAGTCTGCCTAGTTGCATTCTTAAGAGATCCTGTTCATACCAAGCAAAATAAAATGCAAGAACATTTCGCCATGCAAATGCCTATAATTTAGCATAAAATTACAGATCTTTAGTAAAGACCACATATAAAATTTAGTTTGTTGTTGTTGTTTTTAATTTGATTTATCTGATACTTGCTGATAACAAGAGTACAACAATTGATACCAACGGTTGATGTTACTTAGGGTTCCCATTAACCAAGCTCCATTTTGCATAAGATGGCAAGACTTCGCCAAGTTAGTTGCATTATGGTTCATTTATTGGCGATTTATCATAGAAATCATAAATTAAAAAAGCTTTTTTTTAATCATGTGAGAAGATGATGTTGTTCTGGTTTGAGTCTTTTAAAACCCCAAAATTAAAGAGCAGAAAATTGGCGATTTATTCCTTTGGGGTCATCCATTTCCCGCTTTTATGGTCATTAGAAATGGTAAAGATGGCTTTCACATTTGGCGACTTGTGTTGTTGTTGTTACTAATGGCACTTGCCTATGGACAATCCCCTTGCTGATACAGCAGCGGACTTAAGCCGAAAAGAGTGTCTCTTGTTTTTGAAGTAGCGCCAACTAGGGCCAAGAGTACGGCTTTAGCTACACACTCATCACATTTGCTTGCACAGCCCCTTTTTACAGGGGGGGCAAAGTCACACATTTTACAGATAGCACACATAAGAACAACCATGCCCAAACCGGGACTCCCAGAACTCAAGGAAGACGCGCTACCTCTGAACTAGAGAGCCGGCTTTGGCAACTTGTCACCAACAAAACTTTACAATTCGGCACGAATGTTCACCATGTACCCGATTTTCGATATATCGACGCATGTGTATTATGGTAGTCATATGATTGTTTTAAACCTGTTTAAAATGGTTAATGACTTAAATTACTTAAGACAAACAAAGCCTTAAAAATAATAATATTCTCACATGATAAAATAAAATTTAAAATACCTTCTTTTTTCTTTACACTGTGTTTACAAGCAGGCAGATATAATGATAAAAAAAATTTTCTTCTTAGCTTAAGGACGTTTAAAACGTTAAGTTTGATTTTTGCATTCTATATCTCGAATTCCATGAACATTTTAAAATAATATCTAATTTGATAAGATAAATTTTGATGTTGAAATGAAACGTGGGTCATTAGGAATTATGGTCCATTATCCAATAACTGCACCTTACAAAATTATATTTGAGGTGGCTAAGAGTTCCTAGAGAGAGAGCAAAAGCCATGCAGAAAAACACACAACTCCAACGAAGCAAGAAATGACATCATACGAAACAGGGGAACAGTAAGTGCCTTTCGAAAAGACCGCAGGTTTTTCATTCCTTTCCCATAACGTCTTCTTCCAGAGTTGAATGCAAGAACAAAAACTAAACAGAAAAGGGGAAAAAATGCCTGGAAAGAGAATCGTAATATACCAAAATTCTGCCCGGAATATCATTCCGGCTTAAAAAAACACTCTCCAGAACGCTTTCAAGCAGAATAAGAAAACAGAACCTAGAGAGAGCATTAGCCTTCTTATTTAAAGTAATACAAGTAAATCTACTCGAGCTGTGTGTTTTGTTGAGTAAAATGCTACTACTCCAAGTTACGAAAAAAGAAAGGAGATGATGTTAGGATATGTTAACTAGAGCTGGTGATTTTGATGCGGGGAAAGTACAGCCGTTTCGTCTATTGTGTGTGTGTATGTTTCAATAAATATAAAAGAAACAGGAGTTGAGAATGTATTGAAATCAATTAAAACCGCACTTTCAACCAACCCGAAACTCTTCTTTGAAAACTAAACTAATAATAATAATAATAAATCCTAGAAGCAAACTGGAATCCAAAGGCAAATTCTTTCACATCTAAATTACTATCCGGCAACTAAAAATGTTGATGTTTGAAATGTCAGAACTTGAAAATCTTTTTTGGGCATCTAACTTCTAAGATATAGCAATTATAGAGAAACTTTAAATACAAAAGTTGTCCATTTTAATGAAGCGCTAATTTGGCAAATTGGAATTATTTTTCTATCTTCGACAGGGATGCACAACCTATGGCACGCGGCCCAAAATTGGCCCGCGTAGTCTTCGAAGTTGGCCCGAGAATGTTGTTAATCAAATAGGACTAATTTAAAATGAAATGAGACTTTTTCAAATAAACAGGATAAAAATCTGATACGAAAACGATTCTACATCCGCATAAATAATTTACAGTTGTTCATCAAGTTTATTTACTTTTTATTACGCGGCTTTTCAGTTTGTTCCCTTCATGACTACCTGCGAGTACGATTTTCGTATAGGAGAAAATGTAAAAAAATATTAAAAAAATTTCCACACATGAAAATGCAGCATGAGGATCAAATTCAAATCCTGCGTAAAGCCTTTGATGATCGTTTTTCAGATTTTGAAAAGTGCCTTTAACAAAAATTGATGCAATTTGTTCTCCATTTTCTGTTGATGTAAATCTAGTGGATGAGAGTATGCAGTTAGCCTTAACTGATTTACAGAATTCTGATTTTTTCAAAAAAAATTGACAAAGAAAAACCGTATTAGAATGGCATAAAGATCATGAAAACCATTGCAATAGGTAGTCTTCCTATATAAATCTACGTTAAAAAAATTATAATAATAATTAATTGAATTTTGATTTACCTTAAATTTAGTAGCCTAATTTGTGTACCTCTACTTTGTTTTAAAATTTATCCTTATTTATGCAAAAGATTATCAATAAAGAATGCACATTTGGAGAGTGCAGAGAAGTGAATAGGAACATAACTTCAAATGTTTTCGCCTTGATAGAGCTTTAAAAGAAACGTTCAAATGCATCTAAAAATGAATGAACAATGAAAAATGTTACACAATCCATGGTTACTCAATTCATTTCATTGCCATTTTTCTCAAAATCACTGCTCACCACTTTTCACCTAAAATTAATTTTAATATCGCTTATTAATCAACAATCCACCAGAAGAGCAGAGAAACCACGCCAAATTTCTCTGTACGTTTCAAGTCTCTTCCCTTCACACTCACACACACGAAAAAAAAAAAGAAGAAGAAAACCTACAATTCGTCTGTAACGCCTTATTCTTCAGAATAAAATGAAATATAGAATTCACTTCAAAGGCGTAAAAAGCCCTTAAGCGCGTAATTAATCAGTCAAGGACATCATTCATGATAAAGACAAAAGATTCAACAATGGGAAAAAAAGTATTTTTTTATGAAAGGGAGTCCACCCACATCCTTTTATCTTTCATCTTTAAACCTTTTGAAGAATTCGATTGCCTAGTATAAATAAAGATACAGTTATAGCAAAAAATGTCCATTCATTCATTTCATCGTCTATCTTTTTTTATTCAAGTATGGGGAGCACGTTTTCTCGCCATACTCGATGTTAATTTCGCCATTAATCAGCAATCCACCAGAGCAGGATCAAATAAACCACGTCGTTTTTTTCTCTACGCACTTCCACCCCCTTCTCCTTCCCTCCAAAACACGACAGGGAGTCAACAGCCATCACTCTCCAGAGCAAAATCAAATATGGAATCCACTCCAAAGCTGCAAAAGAGCCCGACAATCACTTTCCCTCAAACTCTTAAGACCCATCCATGCCGACACAAGCCACTCGGAAAACATCCCATTCCAAAAAACGGACATTCTACATTTTTCAAATGCCGCCCCGGCACACAAGAAGAAATGAAGCAAATGAAGTGGATGGAAAATCAAAAGGCGCGCACACACATGCTTCGGGGAATTTATTTATTTTTTTCCCTTGCCGGTAGCCGAAAGAGACCATAAATTCGGTTCAGTTCCATCCACTGACCTGATGGGGGGAAGGGAAGCCCCTGAAGTGGCCATTTCACTAAAAATGAGAGTCATCTATTCCCTGTCAAATTCCGCTTCTAATCGAAATTCATTTTCGTTTTTATGTCGTTTATTCTCCCTCAGACCGACCCCTTCACAAAAGTGGTCAGTGCTACGCGAGTTTTATTACAAGGCTTTGGCGGAGTTTTGGCGAGTACTTTTTTTATTTATTTTTTTGTTATTGTTGTACGAGAGAGGTGATTGTGATTGCACATATTTTGAGGGAACAGATTTAACTCATTTTTTTTTCTTCTCCTCTTAGCTCTACTCGAGTTCGTTTCGCTCTTCTTTTGTGTAGTCTGCCGATGAATCATTATTTTTTTTTTTTTTGGTCGTGGGCAGCAGAAGAGGAAAATTCGGAAATAAATTGGATAAAAACGAAAAAAAAAACCTGATTTATGTATGAGGTGAATTTATTTACTCCTGCAAATGAAATGAATGCATTGTGTAGCCAATTCATAACAAATTTTCCTCCTTTTGTAATAGCAGCTTGTAAAGTAAAAAATAAAATATTGCTCAGATGATTTTTGTGATAAAAATTGGAATGGAACCAGAAAACATGCCATGAGAAATAGCAAGGTAAAGTTATAAAATTGGGAAGCACCTCAAAGAAACTGATTATGAGGAGGATTTGTTATTTTACACTAACAGAAATTGGATTTTATACTAAAAGAATTGGAACGGAAAAAAGCCGCCGCGCTTTCCTGTGATCTGGGCGTCCCGGTTCAAGAATGGCTGTTTTCCTGTGTTCTATCTATGAAATGTGTGAATTCGCCCCCCTATAAAATGAGGTTGTGCAAGCGAATGGGACGCATGAAGTAGCTAAGTCATTCTCTTAGCCCTAGTTTTCCCTACTGGAAAAAAAAAAAAGATACACTCACTCGGCTTAAATGGCTGGCAGGTCTGAAAATTGCCATAAGTAATTTACCTAACAGCTTGAAAATTACCTTAAATAACAGAAATTGGATGAAATAAAAAAAACTATTTATATGAGGTGAATTTACTAGTCTTGCACTGAAATGGATTTATCATGAAGTCAATTCACAATAAATGTTCCATGATGTTAATTCTACTCAAAGAGATGCATATAATATAAGAAGTAGAATTCTATAATAAAAATTTGTGAGATGACATTAGAAAACATGTTTTGAAAAACAAGAAAAAGTTACGTAATTGGGAAACTCTCCAAAAAAAGCTTTATCAGGATATATAATTTCAGAATCGAATTACAATGTCTGTGAAAGATTTAATCTCATTAGTTTATCATTTTGGAAGGCGATAATTCGATGCAATTATGACGCACAGATGCCAACAGTTAAGTGATTAAATTTGATAGTAATTTGTATTTTGTTTTAATTTAATTAAATATTTAATTTTTTACCACATCAGACAATTCAATACTCAATACCATAAATATATTTATATTTTACAAACATCTATGTCTTCGATGCCTTTCCGATGCCGGTTGTAAACACTCATAGAGCAACTTATAACCGCTACACCGATGAATGATGTCACACACATTTAAACAAGTCTGAAAACCACAATAGGAGGTTGCATAAAATTAAACTGGTTTCATCTTAAGCGTTTCTAATACAGAATATCACTGGGTTGCTATATATATAAAAAGTGATGCTTTAGTTTAAATTAATTTAATTTAGTTTTCATTAATAACTCATTTTGAAGCTAGAAAAGATTTATTTTGGTATAAACCTCATAGTTCAGAGCCTTGGTCAGATGACAACGACGACGACTGTTGAATAAATAAAAGATTATTTTTTTTTAAATTCAAGGAAGAAAAATTAAGCCTAAATAACTCTCATACTCAAGCCATGTAACCAAAGAAAAGTATTTTAATCCGCTAATTCTCATTCTTTCAATACCATTATGTCTTTCTTCTTAAAAAATTTTAATTGAAACTATCTCTAATACAAATTTGAAAAATATATCTAAGCCATAATCTACTCTATTCTAATACTCTAGCCAAGTAAATAAAAAAATTATTTGAATCAACTACTTCTCATGGTTCAACTTTTAATGTTTTTTTCTTCTTCTTTCCTTTTCTTTTTTCAAATTTTGAAACGAAGTTATCTCTAATTTAAATCTGAAAATTATGCCTAAATATCTCATAATCTAGCCATGTAACTAAAGAAAATTATTTAAATCAACTACTTCTCATGGTTCAACTTTTAATGGTTTTATTCTTTTCTTTTTTCAAATATTGAAATGAAGTTATCCCTAATTTACATCTGAAATTTATACCTAAAGAACTCGTACTCTAGTCATGTAACGAAAGAAAATGAATTGAATCAACTATTTTTTTTTTTAATCTTTTAATGGTTTTATTCCTTTCTTTTTTCAAATTTTGAAATGAAGTTATCTCTAATTTAAATCTGAAATTTATACCTAAATAACTCATACTCTAGCCATGTAACCAAAGAAAATTATTAGAATCAACTATTTCTCGTTCCTTTAATGCTTTTATCTCATTCCTTTCCTTTCTTTTTTTTTTCAAATTTTGAAAAGCAATCAAAATAATGCATAAAAAAAGAGGGAATTAATACTTTTATCTTCAAACACATCCCTAAAGGTGTAATTGAGATAAGCTTAATTTGTCTTAAATGCGTTACAAAAAAAAAATCCCAAAACCACTAATTTTTTTTAATTCGTTCCCACTTTCAATTCGATTTACACAGCAAACAGAAGAAGAGAGTGGGTAGAAAGAAAGAAAAAAAAATCATCCTCCCCAAAAAAGCACCAAAGTCCCACCCCTCCTCCACATTCAAAAGTAGGGGGAGGGGGGACTTTATTCCTTAGAAAATAACAGATTTAAACTTTTATGCAGATTTTCTTTTTGTTCTATTTCATTTTATTCTAGTGGTATTAATTACTTTCAATAAATTTCAAATAAGAGGGTCGTTTTTCATTTTCGCGAGATAAGAATTAACAAAAGAATTCGAGAAATTGATCCTCCAAGATAAATTACAGATTATCTCGATGACACGGATAAAAGAAAATTGGATTTTGAAGAGAGCAAAGAAGAAGAGAAGAAAAAAGATTTTTTTTTCGGGTATGAATTATCATCCAGATGATTTTCTAATTTGTTAGGGATGAAAAGGAAATTAATTCAAGACTCTGCCGAACGTAAGCATAAATTGTTTCTTCGATTTCGGATGCTAAAAAGAGAATTTTTTTAAAAAATAAAAAGAAACTATTTATTTTTATTTATTCATAATTATCAAAAAAAACCCGGTTATTTTCTCTCTCCCCATTTATACCCCCAATTTTCTAATGGAAGGAGATTGGAATACGATTTTATTGTAAGTAATTTTGGGGTTATTTGACAAGGAATTTTTCAGATAACAAATAATCATTACATCACGATAAATGAAATAATATTTTTAAAAAACTGGTTGATGAAGAAGCGTCAAGATGCAATGACAGTAGGAAAGATATGACTTTTTCGGCTCATTCTAATCATTCAATATGCATAACTTATCACAATTAAGTAATGATAAAAAAAAGTTTAAAAGATTTTTCATACGTGTATTTTATTTAACAATGTATATATGTATTCCTAAAGGTTAGTGAGCAGGATACAGAGATTTCTAGTTTAAACGAAATATATTTCCATGTGAAATATATTCCCACGTCTTATTTATCACCAAACGATAAATAAGAGTCGATTAAATATCATCAGTGGGAGCATTAAAAACCGAATGTAATAAATAATTTTGTACTCATTAACCTGAAATTCTTTTTAAATATATTATCTTTAAAATCTTTTATCGATAATAGATTAAAAGAAATATATTAACTTTTCCTTCCTTTTCCATTAATCTGCCGTTTTTGGAAATATATCAAAACGGGAATGCGTCAATATGCGAGAAATATATAAAATCAGTAATTGGCCGTATTTAGTAGGCAGTTTTTTTTAAAAAAAAAATCTTTATTTAAGAGGAGAAATTCAGTTAACGAACTCCAATTAATCGAATCGTTCTGAGAAAGAGGAGAGAATGAAAAAAATGAATTTATAAATAAAATCTTCCACGTTAAAAATACCGAAGCAATTGACTTTACCCGATAATAGTTAATTTCAGAAACTAAACATCGCTAAGAAAACAAAATTAATTCTGATAAGATTTTTTTTAAATATAATTTCATCAAAATGTCAATTTTTTTTCTCTCAAAATTGTCGACAAGTTTTAAAGAGTAAAAAAAAATTTTTTAACTCAATGTTAAAATTCAAAAAGTAATTTTTCAAGGGCATCTTTGTCTCAGCATTTATATTTTTCTTTCTCGCTAATTTAAACTAATTTCCAAAAGTATGTTTAAATAACTATACTTGCAGGATTTTTTTTTTTTTTTGCATAGACATTAACATAATAATTATATCATATAATTAAGAGCAGGTTTTCAGAAGTAAAATAAATATGAGGAATCAATCTTAAGGTTTTATCGTGTTAAGATTCTCAAACTAGAGATTCGAATATTTCCATTTTCTTTTTGTCAATCTTGCATTCATCTGATTCGAATAAAACATTCTAATTAAGCAAATTGATTAAAATGTTACAGTATACTTTAACATCAGTTTTTAGAATAAGCTAAAGAAATTTCTGAAGCTTAAAATCTTATGCAGGAATAACTTTGAACTAAGAATCCTTCATAGCTTATTGATTTTTTTCTTTAATCTTATAACTTTGAATTCTAAAATTATTAACCATCAAATTATTTATTTGTTAGAATCTTGCTTTACTACACCAATTAAACATTAAATTTTTTTTCAGGGTGAAAAAGTTAAAATTAGATTATTGTTTTAGAATATCTTCACAAATTTAGAAAAAATATTTATAAAACACCTATTGTTTAAAAATAACACTTACCTATTACGTTATAATCCAATTAATTCATGGAACAAAATGTATAAAGAAATTAAATCCATGCTTCCATTTCGAACAATATATTACAAATCATAAAAGCAACTTAATATTTGAAATTTTTTTAAATTCATATACGTAATATAGAAAAAGGTATAGTAATTTTCAAAAAAATCTAAACCGAAAGTTTTTGATTTTTAAAGTGGAGCTAAAAATTGTTTTTAAGCAAAGATATGCAGGCGAAAAATCTAAGAATCTTATTGATTTTTAATTAAAAATATAATTTTAAATTTTACAAATACTACCAATTTCAAAACAAACAAGTAATATAAAAAACAATTTTTAGAAATCAATTCCTGCTTTGGATATAAGGAAAAAAATTATTTCGTTACTTTTTATTAAACAACTACAATTTTTATTCTCCTGTTCCGCTTTACAACGGAAGGAGGGGTGCAGTAGCTTCTGTGGGTAATCCCACAGCAATCGAATAACTATCACCATTGATTCAGTACCTCCAGTAGTAAAAACTCCCGACAAGGAAAATTTTGCGACCAGATTCGAACTCGCAGCACAAGGGATGCGAATCCGACGCCCTGCCGACCAGGCTATCCAGACCTAACAATTGCAACTACTATAAAGAAATAATATAAAGGCGAGAAAATTATTTTTTAATTAATTAATAAAAAATGAATAAATTAATATTTGAAAAAACTATATTAACATTAAATGCCATCAACTACAAGTTTTTAAATATTTACTTTGAACTTGATTAGATGTATAAAAATTATTTTATTAACGATTGAAAATTTGTACGATATATATATATATATATATATATATATATATATATATATATATATATTAATAAAACTGAAACTCGAAATGCGTTGCTAAGCGCAAAACTAGAGAACGGCTTGACCGATTCGGCTAATTTTTATTTTAATATTTTCGTTAAGACACGAGGATGGTTCTTATGGAGAGAAAAAATGAAAAAACTGCGAGCAAAATAGTTAAAACGACACTTTTCTTACTTCCCCGCCAAAAATCTTCATTTCCATCCCCCACACCGAGTAAGATCGCAGGAAGTAATAAATTATGATTTGTTTAGAAAGAAATGCGCGAAGTCGTTTGATTTTCATTTATGGATAACGGGTTGTTTAAAAAAGAAAGAAAATAATTACTTTTATTATGAGTCTGTATGGATATTTAATCTATGTCTGCTCAAAATAAAGTCATAATAAAGTAATAAATAAAGAAAAAAAGAATAACAGAGGGCAAAAACGGTTTGTAGAAAGAAAAGAAGTGAAGAAAACAATAATAGAAAAATAAAGAAAAGAAGGGTGTGTTTGTGTCACCATTGTTTCCTCTGTGCGCGGCATTTCCCAAGCTGTTTTTAAACTTTCACATCACTTGAAAACCAATTGTGTCTGTATTTGTTTAGTGTGTTTACATTTATGAAAATTTTAATCTCATTATTCTATAAAAACGTAGAATTTTAGACCTTTCCCTCCACCATTTAAGTAAAATATCAATTCCGGGACAATCATTGCTCGGATAGAAAGAGAAAGACAAGTAGTACAATGAACAGAACATCTGAAGAAAATAATACTATAAATGAATTATATGACTATCAAAATTTGTTCGGTTTAAAAATATTTTGGAGAAAAACATGTTATGAGACACAGCTACATAAAATATTATATGAAAATTTTAGCGAGCATTAATACTGGCGAACCGACTGGTCGTCAAAGGCGGCTAGTTATTCTATAAAAACGTAGAATTTTAGACCTTTCCCTCCACCATTTAAGTAAAATATCAATTCCGG
>JAOUZG010037308.1:1364259-1378214 GCA_026289955.1 Argiope argentata
CTATTTTTTACCTAAATTGACACATTTTACAGAATCTCGATACAGAATTCCCTGATCAATATTTTTATAGATCAATATGATTGCAATTAATTGCCCATTGTTTGCAATCATATTGGTCCAGAAAATGAACTAAAATAACTCATTAGAGTGATTTTTTCAAAAATTTGTCTCAGTATTTAGTGATATTAGGATATCCAAACAGAAAATAGATAGATGTTAATTATCCTTTTTAAAAGTTTACCATGATAGAGAGAAAAAAAAAGTATATATGTTTTTTTATAATTTATTTAAATATTTCAATGCTTCTTAAAACTACTGTAGAAAACACTGTGCAAGAGGAAAAGATTAAATAGAAATATTGGTAATATACGGATAACAGGAATCTAAATACTATAACTATTCTTCTATTTGCACTGTTCTAGGAATATATAAAATCAATTATTTACAGGATCATCGAAAAGTCAAAAACATTTCATCAATAGGAGTTCATAAATCACTTTTCAGTCGAAAAGGGGGCTGGGGAGTTGGAATGCGAAACGATTACGATTCGAGAATGCCATTTTACTTTTTGCTGCTACACACTCAGAGAACAAACTTGCGGCAGCTGTGATTTGTCGAACAGCTGCAGAAACAAAAGAAAACAAGCGTTCAAGGCCGCACACTCATTTGCCAGGCCGGTCCAAAATGGGGAAACCGGGAAAACACGTGCGGGGAAATCATTCCCGAAACAGTGCAGTTTTTGGGGGCGGGAGAAACGGTCCGTGAAATTATCCCGTTTTACGACGAAACGTAATGACTCTTCGTTATTCTCGAAGCCCTATCAACACCTGCAGTGGAGCGAAAAGATTTCGAACAAATGTGTTCGATTTCGAACGTCGACTCGGCGCGTTAAAACTCGGTGGGATCTGTGCTTTCTTTAGATATCCTATCGGAATGAAATTACATTCTATTTTTAGAGCACTGTCATATCAAAAAATATTGCAGAATTTACTTTTTTTGTGGGGGAGGGGCGAAGCAACGAACTGCATTTTATTAGGATAATGGCATTAGTTTAGTTTGTTGCGTGAGATTTCTTATGGAATTTAAAAATTTGTTCAAAAATCTTAATTAAAGGGATTTTTTTCCCAAAATCATATGCTAGCAGTCTATTAAAGTTTGGTCTCTTTTTAGTTCAAGTAGTATTTTTATTTAAAGTATCTTACAACAAAATCTTAAATATTCGCAGGCTAGTAATTTTATAAAATAGTATACAAACCTATTATGAAAAAAAAATTAACACATAATTTTCAAAATAATACCAGTACATGTTATATAATAAAAAGGAAGGAAACTGTAAGTAGCAATTGGAATAATAGTTTCATTAAAAAATGAATGATTATATCAAATGCATGATATGAAAAAGCATAAATATAATACGGTGATGTACAAAAAAAAATGCATTAGACTATGTATCTTATCCATAGTATGATATGTAAAGGTATGCATTATTTTAACGACGTAAAAAAGGAGGACACATTAAGGTTTTTCTATAAATTAATTTTTTTAACATTAAGGATTTTTTATAAGGATAATAAATGTGTGTAAAATCACTATGTAATCCATAAGGATTTTTTATTAATATTATCAAGGACTATTACTTTGAAATTGAAGTGAATCAACAAATTAACTTGAAAACAAACAAAAAAAGATTGAATAATTTAATTGGAACCAGTCGAATTAAGCATGTGATTACAGCTTAAACCATCTACTCTCTTTTAGAAAGCAAAATTATTAGCCTTGCAAATCAAAAAGCAAAAATAGTTATAAAATATTGACAGCATTATCGTTAAATGAACAAATTTCAAAAAGAATAAACCAAAAAAATCATCTTGGTCACGCTTAAAATAAACCGCATAAGGTCACACTTCAAAATTTAAAAACAAAAATATATAATAGATATAAAATGCAATATCGATAAATTTAAATACTATTATACATAATGTACTATACTTTGTATGAAATTAAATATTGTTAAATGGATAAATATTTTTTCCATTTATTTAATATATTACATAAATAAATTTAATATATTTAATAATTTTATGTATAATAAATTTTATATGTTTATAGAAATTTTATATATAATAAATTTAATATATTTGATAATTTTATATATAATAAATTGATATATTAATTACATATTTTATCAGATTATGTATTAAATCTTTCAATTCTATTATTTTACAGTATTTATTCAGTGGTAATAGTTAGTAGTTAATTTCATTAGCAGTATTGATATATAGTAGTAGTATTGACTATATTGTTCTTTCAATCAATTCAAATTAATATTTGAAAAAAGATTTGAAATCTTTTTAAACTTTTAAGTTGGGAATACTAACATATTTGCAAACGATTTCCATTACCATATTTGCAACTGTTTCATTAGCCCTTGTCTCAATAATTAACCCCTTGCAGTCGGAAAAATAATTAGATACAAAATTATTTCTCTAATACACAGATTTGTTTATTGCTATGAAAAATAAATATACATAAATAGCCGCCTTTGGCGACCAATCGGTTCGCCAGTATTAATGCTCACTAAAATTTTCATATAATATTTTATGTAGCTGTGTCTCATAACAGGTTTTTTACCAAAATATTTTTAAACCAAACAAATTTTGATAATCATATAATTCATTTATAGTATTATTTTCTTCGGATATTCTGTTCATTGTACTACTCATCTTTCTCTTTCTATCCGAACAATGATTGTCCCGGAATTGATATTTTACTTAAATGGTGGAGGGAAAGGTCTAAAATTCTACGTTTTTATAGAAAAAGGAGATTTTAATTTTTATAAATGTAAACACACTAAACAAATAACGACACAATTGGTTTTCGAGAGATGCGAAAGTTTAAAAACAGCTTGGAAAATGCCGCGCACAAAGGAAATAATGGTGGCACATAACACCCTTCGTTTTTTTTTCTCTCTGCTTTTTTTAATCACTACTTTTCTTTTTACAAACCTTTTTTTCGCCTTGTAATTTTTTTTTCTTCCATGCCCAGACTTTATTTCGAGCAGGCATAGATTAAATATTCATACAGACTAATAATAAAAGCAACTATTTTATTTCTTTTTTAAACATCCCGTTATCTATAACCAACTGACTTCTAAACAAATCATAATTTATTACTTCCTGCTATCTTACTCAGTTGGTGTGGGGGATGGAAATGAAGATTTTTGGCGGGAAAGTAAGAAAAGTGTCGTTTTAATTATTTTCCTCGCAGTTTTTTAATTTTTTCTCTCCATAAGAACCATCCTCGTGTCTTAACGAAAATATTAAAATAAAAATTAGCCGAATCGGTCGAGCCGTTCTCTAGTTTTGCGCTTAGCAACGCATTTCGTGCTCCATTTTTATTAATATAGATTCTTTTAAGTCGAATTTCTTTGAAAAATTAATCTACATCTCTTAACCATTATGTAGGCGCTTTTAACAATTCAGTTTGAAAAATAAATAAATAAAACGTCAAAATGATGCACTGTCTTGAATGTCGTGTCACACACGACATCGGACCGCAAAGGGTTAAGGTTAATTTATACTTATAATGGCAACATTTTCTCGATCCATAATATTATATAGCAGAACAGCCACATGGACATGAAAGATTCAAAATTTTAAAAGAATTCATATCTAATTATTATAAATATCCAAACATTTAACAAAATTAATTTTTGATACTTTGTTAAAAGTTCCTGCTCTGCTGGCTTTCATAACAAAACTGTTCTTAAATCTCGAAAATAAAGTATAGTTGAGTAACATTCACCTTTTCATATTGCATGATTCGTAGGAATTCATCAAAACAGGCAGTCAGGTTCTCGTCACGCAAGAAATTTACACGAATAGAAAGGATTCAAAGTGCTTAATTGAAACAAGGCTTTGATTACCATATAAAAATAACATCAGTTTCATGACATGGACATTCAATACAATATTTTTAAAAAGTAGGAATAATGAAAGAAAATGAACTCCAACTACTTAAAAGTCAACTTATAAGAACAACAAACGTATTTCTAAACAATTCTCATTTGCAGCTGCCGTTAGGAAAAATTGCTTAAGTATACGAAACATAACTTTTAATCCAATAGAATTTCCTTTTGACATGAAAAAAATACATGACAATTTTATTGGTTTAAATTTTTGAATTATGTCGCTTTATGCTCAGATGTGTCATTGATGAAGTATAACGAAAGCAGAGGCGGTATAACAAAACAAGAAGAAAAAAAAAAGGAAAGGAAAAATGAATACGCCATAGTTCTATAAATATCCGTTTTCCCATCCGTATTATTAAAAACATTCTTTTGTTCAAAAATATAGAATTTGCCCTTTCTTCGGGACACTTAATATAGGGTCGCACTATTAAACATCTTCTCAATTTAAAATATTGCACTATTTTCAGAAAACATCCTATTTTAACTGAAAGAAACTAAGTAATTTACAATCTTCAATGTAAATATTTTTCAAAAAAAGTATAGATGTAAAACATTAGCCCCCTTCTTACAAACCATTCAACATTTCGTTACGGAATAATATCTTTTAGCCAGGCCAAATAATCGAGTCCTGTGTTTAACATACTTATCACTATCACTGAAAAATATACTCTTGATATTACAAAGTTCGTAAGCATTTGTATGCGTCTCTCTCTCTCTCTCTCTCTCTCTATCTATCTATCTATCTATCTATCTATCTATCTATCTGTCTTTCTCGCATCTCTCTGTCTGTCTCTATCTCTCTGTATATCTGTCTTTCTCTTTCTCTCTCTATCTCTCTGTTAGTCCATCGCTCTGTATATATGTCTCCCTCTGTTAGTCTATCTCTCAGTATATCTGTCTCTCTCTATTAGTCTATCTCTATCTCTCTGTATGTCTCATTCTCTATGTGTTTATATCTATATCTCTGTATGTCTCCCTCTATATATGTGTGTGTCTGTCTCTGTCTCTCTGTTTGTCTCACTCTGTGTGTGTCTATCTTTATCTCCTTGTATGTACACCCCTCTCTCTGTGTGCGTTTTTGTCTCTATATCTCTGTATGTCTCTCCCCCTTTATCTATCTATACACCTATCTGATGTCTTTTCCCTCTCTCTCTGTATGCACATCCCTGCATGCGAGAGCGTGTGTGCGCGTGAATGTGTGTATATGATATAACTTGTACATGGAAAAAAGCGATAAAACAAAGATTTCTATATCTTCACACCGCTATACAAGAGCAAAGTGGGATAAATTTTCCCTTTAGTGGTTTTATTACGAGAATCAGATAAGGATTTTGTTGACAAGTGTCGACTTAGGAAAGAGAATCTTAAGTATCTTTGAAAAACCGACATAAGTGACAAGGGTTCTTATTTCTGCACTTGTGACGTGGGAGAGAAAAAAAAAAGGGGGGAATTTTTAAAGCGCGTGTGGGAAATAATTAAATTTTAAACAAATGGGGATTTGGATAAGAAAATATGAGAACATTTTAGAATGAAGCAAAATGGACTAATTTAAGATAAAAAATAGAAATTAATAAAGAATGTAATATTGATTAGTTTCTTCCATGACAAGTAGTCGATCCGATAATCAATAAAAATTGTCTTCGTATTGCTTCAAAACGTATTGCTTCATACAACTTTGTATTGTTGTCTTCGTATTGCTTAATACAATTGGTAATACTTAATATTGCTTAATTCAATTTTGTATTGTTGTCTTCGTGTTGCTTGATACAATTTGCAATACTTCGCATTGCGTAATACAACTTAACAAAATAAACCAAACCAATAACTAACTATATCAATATGGTCAAGCAAAACTTTACATTCAAATAAAAAATGACTGCGGATGGTTAAATGGCCATGCTTACGAAAAGAAAATGCATAAAATTTTAAACTTCCCCATATTGTTAGTAAATTTTAAAAATCAACAGTTCAGTAACCTCTTAAGAGCCTTTAAAGATATTGCCACAAAATATATATATAATAAAATGGATAATTTATTTGCGCTACATTCATATCGATGCATTTTTTTTATTCTTGATTAAATTATGAAGCATCCGCATCTAATGCTAGACTACAATTTATTTTTTTCTTTTCTTTATATTATTTCTGAAATTGATGGCGCATATATTCAAAAAAGAAATTTTATTTTCGTAATAATTCAGCTCTCCATTAAGTCTAAAATAGTTTTAAACCCACGCATTTTGTTTCTAAATTTGAAATTTTTCGAATCATCCAAGGCAAAATCTTATTATTCAGGAACCTTAATCTCAATTTGAAAACAATACTGAGGAAAAAACATTTGTTTCGAAAACGAGGGGATGCAATATTTATAATCCTTTTACATGGAAATATATATTTTTGGAAATTTTTATTTTTAGAAATACATATTTTTGTAGACAAAAGAAATAATACATGAAAAAAAGAGTATTTTCTAGTTAAATAAATTGATTCTTAGAAAATACATTAAGTTACTAAAGGTTAAAAAAATCTTTTAAAGAGATTTTATAATTTATTTAAATAACGATGCCTTTATAAAAATATATATTTTTATTCATAAAAATATCCATTTTTATGAATACATAAATTTAAAGGCTTAAGAAAACAAGACGACAGAGCAGGATTTTAATTGATAAAAAAATTGTATCCAAAATATGACAAAACGGAATTTAAAATGTGGGAGTAAATTCCACGAAATTTTCTCACATACTTTGACTAGTAAATATCTTGGATTTGTACGCCAACGACCAATAAATGGAACAAAAAAGTCTATTAGCTTACGATACTTAGCACAACAGACCGTTTGGCATAAAGGCAAGAAATTCGACAAATATATACTTCGTAAGGAGGAAATGTGCCCATCGGAGCAAAAAATTCTAATTAAATTTCGATTAATTAAAAGATAAATCGAGATATTGAAGCCTTACTCCCGAAAATATTATTACACAAATTATCACTCCTGAAAATATAATCACACAAATTATCACTCCCGAAAATATTATTACACAAATTATTACTCCCAAAAATATTATTACACAAAATTAGTTTTCACGACATTAAAAAAATAATTTTAAAAAAACTTCCTTTTTAATGATATCAATTTAGTTGCTGGATAAATTTTTTTTTAATATTTTTTTACTGGCAACGAAAAATAGCTAATTATTTTTATTCAATTATGAGCCATACTATGTATGATACTTCCATTTAGCAATATGCACGTCTTAAATTTTATTTTTTTATTGTATAGTCTGTCTTTTTCTCTTCATAACCATGGAAATCAATAATTGCATATAACCGTCTGTAATGATGAGCAGAATTCTAAGTATCCCCACTCTTTCCCTCTGAGTCATTATAGGATACAAGAACTCAATTTTTGTGTTTGCATCTAGTAAATAAGACAGATTTTTTTATTTTTAAATTGACTGTACTTAAATTGATGGGCAAATAACCCTAAACATAAATAAATACTAAAAAGCAGTACGTTGAAGTCTAAAACTTTTTTTTTATTTTTAGTATTTATTTCATTTTCTTCTCATGGAACAAATTGAAGGCTATTAGCTGATAATAACGTTCACCATTTTTTTGTTATTGTTTTAATTTCGTATTCGGCCTTGCATTTTGCTCTATTATATTACCGCTATTAGTTTGTATTTTGTTACCGCCATTCTTCTCGTTTGTTTTAATCCTATTTTGACGGTTAATTTCAATTTTAATTTTCGTACAACAATATGAATGGAGAAGCTATTATTATAAGAAAAGAAAACTTTTAATATTAATGTATATTTTTATATAAAGCGAGTCCAAATAAATGTTAATAATAATTATTATTAAGCACTTAGTGAATGTGCATAAATTTTCTATTAAACAATCTGCTAGTTAGACTGTGGCATTGTGAGCTAATGTAGATAAGCCCATCTTTTAATCATCAATATTGGATGACAACAAAAAAGATTTCATAGTAAGGAAACAAAACGTCTAATGTCATCATACATTTCCATTTAAAGTGTAAGACAATTTTAAAAACTCAATTTTGAAGTATTCTTCCATACAGCATGAAATTTTTAGTTACACTTTAACAATCAGATCTATTTAAATTAATCAGATATCGTTAAAAGGACAACAGTCAACCTCAAGACGAGTACATCTTCTAACCACAGCAGCAATACAGACAAGGGTATATTATAAAGCAAGGATGCACAGCCTATATCCCGTGAGCCAAGATTGGCCCGCGAATGTTGTTAATAAAATAAGATTACTTTAAAATTAAATGAGACTTTTTCAAATAAACAGGGGAAAAATAGGTTACGAAAACGATTCTACATCAGAATAAATAATTTACAGTTTTTCATTAGGTTTATTTACTTTCTATTACGCGGCTTTTCAGTTTGCTTTCTTTATAGATACCTGTGAGTACGAGTTTTCGTATAGGAAAATTCGCGGACGTGAAAAATTTCCACACATGAAAATGCAATATGAGGATCAAATTCAAATCATGTACAATGTAGCTTTCAGATTTTGAAAAGTGCCATACAAAAATTGATTAATTTTTTTCTCCGTTTTCTGTTGATATAAATCTAGTGTATAGAATATGTAGTTGGCCTCAATTGATTTACGGAATTCTGATTTTTTTTTTTAATCAGTTTAAAGAGAAACCGATATTAGAATTTTATAAAGACTTATCCGAGGAATTTTTGTGCCTAAAGCAAAATGCAGCAGCATGTGCAACTTTCTTTGACAGCACTTACATTTGTGAGTCCGTCTGCTATTCTATTTCTTATTTTGTTCTGCTTATTGCCCCAACCAATCTTAAGCCCAATATAAAGTCAATAATTTTAAATATTCAGTCCATTTCAATAATTTTTGCTAATCTCGATTATTAATGTTTTCTTTCAAAATTTAGATTGCGTTCTCTGTATTATTACCAAAAATGTTTACCTCTGTTATTCTATTTCAAGTTTGCCCCATTTTTAGCAGAAAATCCTTTTTTTTAGGTAAAGTATTTCTATCATATCTATAATGTTTGTGTTTCATTTATTTATTGCATAATGTGGGCATGAGTAAAGTAAGTAATGTAATAAATGTAAAATAATTAATGTAATAATTTCTGCAAAATATAATGTAACAATTGCTGCAAATAATGTAATAATTGCTGTAATAATGTAATAATTGCATTAATGTAATAATTGCTGCAAAAAAAGGTGTTTTTAAGTTTATAACATGTTTTAACATTCATATGCTTTGGCCCTCGGCATAATCCTTTTTCATATTTTGGCCCCTCACCCTGAAATAAAGCAGAATTATTTTCGATTTTGCGCCAACCTTACACCAAAACAGACGCCAAGCCACATGAAATTCGTCTATCGCACAAAAATTCCAGAGAAATTTTTTAACAATTCCACGCACCAACCAGAGAGTGAGAGGCCGTCCGTCTGACTTCTACCCCCCCCCCTCCATGTTGGCGTTAATCAAGCATTCTGGTGGATAATCACAGACATTCCTGCGGCCCAAATCCATTCTTGAGGCTGCTTACAATTTGAAAAGTTATATCCGAGACAATAAGTCCGTTGCCCGAGCAACGCCGGTGCGGAAAAGCTCATTTACTCTAATATCTCGCATGTCTTTTAATGGTCGCTTAGTGGCCTTCGCGGACATCCGGAATTTAACATTATTAAGCAACTTCCAACAAAGCCAACTAAAGAGGACCAGGTAGCACTCGCGGTCCGGGATGCGTGCCATTTAAAGCGAGCCTTTAAGACCCCCGGAATGGGAATGGCCTCTAAATAAGACTCCATTATTCTTAATTAACATACGGACAAAGTTTGGGGATTAGAGCTCGAGTGTAATGGAAAAGGACTTGTTTGGAAAAGTTTCGGCATAATAGAAACTGATTCTTTCCCACCGAAACGGCGTGATGAATCTGAAAAGGAGCTTTCGCGGGGTCGGCCAGCCGATGGGACTGGGAGTGGAAACGGTGCATCCCTTATTTAAAAAAAATAGTCGTAGATTTGAAGGGAGGAAGATTTAAAAATATGTTTTCAAGAATCTCAAGACATTTAAAATATACCAATGAGCACTAAAATTGAAATAAAGCCCTAGATTAACATATACATGGTATATAAAATAACTAGCACAAAATGCAACAAATTATGTATGCAAAAGAATGAAACATTGAAATGCAAGTTTCTTATTTTTTTCAAATGTTTCTTATATAAGTTCTTATATATCTAAGCAAGTTTCTTATATATCTTATTACTAAGATGAGAAAATTCAATGATAAAGGTTCGAACTTCTAAAAGGAAGATTAAAATTAAATCTACTATACATATTTCAATGCGTCGTGTCTATTGGTTTATATGCACAAGGAATCGCATGTATTAACCTATTAATAGGCTTTAATTTCATCCACAACTTAAGGATTGAATTTTATTTTCTTGAAACAACCTTGAATTTTAATAATTTTAATTGAAAGTAAACACAAATAAAAGATTAAAATGAAATCTGCCATGAATATTTCAATGTATCGTGTCAGAGCATCATTTCTTGAACGGCCAAGTACCACGTGCTCGTGCGAGTTAAATTATACTTTTATTCATTTTAATCGTTTTGTTGAATGGGTCACTTTAGTATTGCAAACGATCCAAAAACTTTGTCTCGCATTAATTGTTTAAAAATATATATAGCACATTTCCTATTTATTTCTTTTCGTATAATCACGCTCTCAAAAGAACATTTTTCGGGGGGGGGGGGTAGCTGTAGAAATTTACTTTTTTTTTTTTTAATCAGACCTTTTCTGTAAATGTGATGACAAAACGTTGTTAAAAGCTGGTTTTTTATGGTCATGCAGACAATAAAATAATAAAATTCAGTTCAAAAAACAGTTCATGCAAATAATTATTTTCACCGATGGATTTTTTTATTTTTCAACTACAGATTTTTGTTGACACCAAAAACCTCATTCTCAAAACAGCATCATGTTCTGACATGATAAAAACTGATTCTCCCAGCTCCAGCCACAAACTGATTTTGCCAATTTTTTATTTATTTAAAAGTTTGTAATGACTAATATGCCCCTGATGACAGTCAAGTCCTTTCTGCCTGCCATTTTTTTCAGAAATAATGCAAAATTAAACTTTCACTAAGCCTCCAACTTCAAAAGCTAAACCAATTAAATACGACATTTTTCAAACATATCATAAAAGTCTAGGCTTATTCCACATGTATTATTTAAAACAACCCTTTCGTTTCGGATACAGTTTATGTAAGTAAAATAATATTAATACAGTAGGCAAACGCATAGTCATAGAAGGAGACTAGTTTGTATTCAAAACAATTTTTTTCTGATTTCATATATGATTTATATCACTATCTTTAATTTTTATAAAAATTAATTGAACTTGTATCAGAATACTTTCAACTGCTAAAAAAATATAAATAAAATATAATTCATTAACCAATGAAATCTCGTACAATGCACAGATTCATAAAGAATTTTTCTTAATTGATCACAAAATTTGTTAATATTTATAATTGTTTCCTAATAATTTGAAATGCAGTGACGTATTGGGTATTTTCTTATTTTATTTGATAGAAATGTAATAACAATAAATATTATTTTTTAAACAGTTGATATCTGTTCTCACAGCAAGTTATAGACTATAAAATCCAGTCATTTCTTTTTCTTCTTCTTTCTTTTTATTAGTAAATTTTGGAATTTTCCATGCAAAAAAAGGCTTATATTTTAAGTGACGAAAGTGCTTGCTTGACTTGCACATTTCACACTGAAGTATAAAATTAAATCCGTTATTACAAAATACTGTATGGTTATATAAACATATTTTTAAAAATATTATTAGAGTTATAAATGACTTGATCTTGGTCTTAGTTTTTTAAGATGTGAAAGTTATAATGTTAAAACATAAAGGCTATCAAAGGTTGCTGGGAATTAAAATATTTTTCACTTTTTTATTCGGAGAATATTAAATATTTAATTAATTGCATAAAAATCTAATTGAATCTTTTGTTACACTTTAACATTGATGAGTCAAATACGATATATCAATAATTTAATAATGCCTAAAAAATTATGAAATCTCAAACCAAACGAATTGTTGACAGCAATCTGATGTACATGCCATACGTGAGGATATATATATATATAATATTAGAATTCGAACGAAAATCTCAATGTAAATGAGTGCTATTTATAAACATATTCCGATAAAAAAATTTATTAAAACTTTTATTTTATTTTTATGGAAAATGAAAATTGCAGTTACATCAAACGATTTTTAAATATTTAAACTTCTTAGTAAAATAAAACTGTAACAAACGATTTTTTAAAAAAATGTTCGCAAAAGCTAATTTTTTTATTAATGATTGACATTTTTTAAAGACAAATATAAAATCTAATTAAAAATTGGAAGGGGAAATTCGATGCATAAAAATAAAATTGAAAATATTCATAATATTTTAAGGCAAAGGGAATAAAAATAATAAATATAAAATTATCTTTTCTTTGCACAAAATTAATTTTCAATTAACAAAAAAATGACTATTATTAATGATGACTTAATTAAAGGGTAAGAAAAGCTCATTAAAAGATTCTGTATTTTTAAAGTATGCATTTTTAAACAAAAATTTAAAGGAATTACTTGGTTACTATACATTGCTGTAGCATACAACTATTTATTAATTTCAATGGTAATTGTTAGATACGACAAAAATACACCGTATTATGTCCTTTCATCACTTTATTACTACGAAAAAGTAATAAACAAGAAGCTACAAGAAGCAATTCGAATATATACACACAACAAAAACGATAACGATACAAACAATACGATACGATACAAATTATCACAGTTGCCAAAACAAAATACAGAAAAGTTAAACAAAGAAATAATGAATAGATTAATTCCACAATAATAAATACTGATTATCGAAATTTTTCACGCGCAGATCATAAACGTGAGGTGGAGTTATTTGTTTCAGGAGGAAAAACACCCATACACACAAATAACAATTACGATTTAAATCATAAAGAAGAACTTTTAATGGATAATAATAATAATAAATAATAATTTTTAACACTAATTAATTTAAATTTACCAGAATGGTACTGATACATTAGTCCGACTAAAGCATGTTGCATGCAAAAGATTAATAATAATTAATCGAGCCACAGATAGTTCAAGCCACTTAGGAAAAGTAACAATAAGATTATATATATTTTTTTAATGACAAAGCAATCTAAAAACTCATTACTCAATGAACAAAAAAAACAACAAATAATTATTGAAAGTACAAATTCAATAACAAAATTGATACTACGCCAAATAACACAATGTTCACAACTTTTTTCTCAAGATCTCACACATTAAAAAAGCAACAATTCTGCAGACAGGAAAACACAATGAAGAAGGGGGCATTGATCACCCAAACGACACGTTCTATCAACTGCTTCAAAAACTGGATTATATCCAAGGAAACGTCTACTTTTATTGTAGGTGAGATTGGCGCGGCGTAGTTTATTATGGACGCTTATAGGACAATCAATTCTGAGTGCCATACATCGTCAACAGCTGAATGAACTCAACAAGCTACTAAAGATAAGATGGATATTAATATAAAGTGGGAAGAGTATGGCTTCTCATTCATTTTCGCCTCCAAGAACTAAACAAAGAAAAAGATTCGGCCTCGAGAATTTGAAGACTCCACAGTTCAGAAGACTTTGATTTGGAAGAGGGGGGGGATTAATTCTATTTATATACTAAAATATTCGACGGCTAAACAAGTAAAACACTTTTATCTTTACTTTTTAATATATTTAGATAATCAGAACGTCATATTTTTGTTTTTCTGGCTTTTTTCGATTTTCCTGAACGTTCATCAGAATGGAATGCTATAGAGATTGAGGCAGCAAACCCTTTAAGGTCACGACAATTCGGAT
>JAOUZG010037308.1:1378224-1391584 GCA_026289955.1 Argiope argentata
TTGAGGCAGCAAACCCTTTAAGGTCACGACAATTCGGATGTGTGTCCTTTCACGTCAGATTTCCGCATGTAATGACGCAATATAGCACATTCCGTTTTTCATAATGCAATGAAACATTGCTATGTATGCATAAATGATGCAAATTAAATTGAGGTGGGCAAACGCCTTTGCAGATGTGGTGTGAAAATTTGGGAGAGGGGGGAACAACGGCTCCAGTGTTTAACGGAGCTGGTCTGAGACCTCTCATTTGATTTCAAATAAAAATGCTAATCAAATGCTCTGTTTCAGCAAAATTTCGACTTGGGCGATATAATTACAGATGACATTGACTTCGTTGTATAAAGCACATGTTAAGAGATTTAAAAATTACAATTTAACATAGGATTTCGGGATTCCAATTCAGTAGCAAGAATATTAACATGATATAATCCCTAATTTTTCTTTTCAAATCTCACTGCCACATTAATATAAGAACTACTCACGGGAGATTGAATTTAATGCGAACCAAATTGACATTTCTAGGTTGGTTGGTCATGTGGGGTTTATTGGCGCAAGAGCCATATTTGGCCAAACTGAGCCAATCAAAATAGACATTTCTAGAAGCAAATCCGTCACTTCGTTTGCTATAATATATATTTGAAGAGTTATATTTACAGTGAAAATCTCATAAAATGTGCCAGCATTTAATAATCAAACACTGAAGATCAACATTAAAAATAAAAGCCCAAAGTATTCATGGCAAATATGTATTTCTTTTAAGTTAATGTAAGCTATTAATTTTAAAATGCATAATCCATGTTAATTTATTATTTCAAGTCTTTCCATAATCCTTGTCCATAGGCAAGTGACATAAGTAACAACAACATATATATTTGCAAAACACATTCACTTGTATTATTTAGATGCTGTGTTATTTAGCCTGCACTAACATTTTAGCTTTGAAACTTTGATTTATATAGTGACTAGCAGTACCCACAAAGCGTTGCCCGTGGAATAGCATCCAAGAAGGAAAGTTATCTTTAAATTTAAATCTAGACTCCACCCGCTTTGACATGGGAATGTTACGCAACATCAAACATTAAAAAAATATGTTGAGGTTGGATTTCCTTCTTTTGGGAATACTGACATTTGAATCGCTGTTTAAAATCAGACATAAACAAAGAAATGTATCGCATGTGCATATATCAACTCTTGCTATTTGTACATGCGCAGTCTGCAGTTTTCTCTCATACGCGGATAAGTTAAAATCGCAATAATAAAACTCCCTTTATATTTTGATATGATTTTATTGTACTAAAAACTTCCCCGATAAATGCTCTACAAAATGGTATAAATATCTCCAATATTCGCGAACTATTTCTCGAGTTTTTGTGGTTTCAACACGCAGACACTTTCAGGAGACTTCATTTTACACTATGTGTAGATGTTAGAATATTTTTAAAAGTATTAAAAACTTAGATTATGAACATGAACTCGAATATAATAAATAAACAAATAAAATAAGAGGAGTCGCATAGATGGACAATAATTTCTGATGTAGTTTTCTACCTCTGCTTGTACAAATTCTAGTTTCAAAATTTTAAACAGTCGCTTTTTTAACTTTTTTTTTACACTTGGCAGCTGTTACGAAAGTTGGAACTAACTCCAAAATAAACATTTTTTTTTTTTTTTTTTCAGATACACAACAATTTCCGCTAGACATTACACAAAAACATTTAATTTATTGTTGCATTTTAAGTAGTATTTTGTAGAATGCCTTGGAATTAGTTCTATTTTGCATGGCATCTTTAACACTGTTTGCAGTAAGAATATCTAAAACGGCATTTAAATTACGATAGCAAAATTGCATCAAAAACGTGCGTTTACATACTTTGTTTATGAAAAATTATCAAATTGTGTTCTAGAAAAAATTGTTTCAATATTTCATGTCCTCAATATAATTTTAAAAACCACATCGTTTTTCATCACAATTTCCTCTCCGATTTTTCCGAATTCAGTCAAGCATTAAGGGTCTCAACAAGTACTCAGTTTGGTATACACTGAAGTGACAAAAGTCATGGGATAGCAATACGCAAATATACGGATGGCAGTAGTATCGCAGCGAAAAAGTATAAATGCGCAGTTCGTTTTCCAGAGCTTTCATTTGTGTTCAAGTTATTCATGTGAACAGGTTTTTCGTGATTTATGGCGGCACGACGAGAATTTAGACTTTGAACGTGGAATGTTAGTTGGAACTAGACGCATGGGTCATTCCATTGCGGATATCGTCAGTGAATTCAACATTCTGAGATCCACGGTATCAAGAGTGTGCTGAGAGTATGAAATTTCAGATATCCCATCCCATCATGGACAGCGCAGAGGGCGACCACCTGCACTTAACGACCGAGGCCGCCGACGTCTGTGTAGAATGGTCAATGTTAATAGACACGCAACGCTTCGTCAAATAACTGCAGGAATCAATGTGGGACGTACGAGGGATGTGTCCGATAGGACTGTCCGGCGAAATTTATCTTCCTTGGGCTATGATAGCAGAAGACCGACTCGAGTATCTTTACTGACAGCATGACATCGCCTGCAGCGACTCTCCTGGGCTCGTGAGCATATCGACTGGTCCCTAAACCAGTGGAAAACCGTGGCGTGGTCAGATGAGTCACGATTTCAGTTGTTACGAGCTGATGGTAAAGTTCGAGTGTGGCGCAGACCCCACGAAGCCATGGACCCAAACTGTCAGCAAGGCACTGTTCAAGCTGGTGGTGGCTTCATAATGGTATGGGCTGTTTTTACATGGCATAGACTCGGTCCTCGGGTGCAACTGAACCGATCATTGACTGGAAATGGTTATGTTCAGTTGCTTGCAGATCACTTGCAGCCATTCATGGACTTCACGTACCCACACGACGATGGGATTTTTATGGATGACAATGCGCCATGTCACCGGGCCAGAACTGTTCGCGATTGGTTTGATGAACATTCCGGACAATTCCAGCGCATGATCTGGCCACCCGATAAGATCCCATCGAGCATTTGTGGGACATCATCGAAAGGTCCGTTCGGGCCCAAATTCCTGCACCATCCACACTTTCACAATTATGGACGTCTATACAGACAGCATGGCTCAATATTCCTGCAAAGGACTTCCAACGACTTGTGGACTCCGTGACACGTCGAGTTGTTGCATTTCGCCGGGCAAAAGGTGGACCGACACGATATTAACAGACATCCCATGACTTTTGTCACTTCAGTGTATGTACACGGTATAGTTGTTTTCAAAAGAAAAAAAAAGACTTTTTCTTTTAGGAGATTTGAAACATTTATCGGAAATAAAAATATAAAAGCAGGTTTTAGGCTCTCGCTTCGTTTTTTTTTTATTCTAAAATTTCCTATAAATTATATATACATGCAATAAAATATATACAAAAAGAAAAGAAAAAGTGTCAAAGTAAAGCTGGTAAAGAAAATATTTTGGAGAATCGTGTTAAAATCATACAGAAGAAATGCAAGGAAATTAAAATTATATTTTAAATTGGGTGTATGTGGGAAGACGGCAAAAGCCACCACCCCCTATTTCTTAAAGCAGTCACAGTTAAAAGACATTAAAAAAACCTTGAAAGCTTGCAAGGGAACATGAAGAACTTCTCTGAATTTGGCTTGAAACCAGACTCATATCATCGAAAAACCTAGTTTAGGAAAACTGTGTAATAAATAATTTTTTGGTATTAAACTCCGAAGTTATAACGGGAGAATACTAACATTTAAATTAGTTTTTAACTTAAAAATCAATAAAAATTTTAGAAAATCCCCTCTTTTAGTGCTCATCAACTTCTAAATTTAATTTAGTTACATTAACGTCCCGTTGTAAAACAATACTAGGGCTATTTTGGGACGGAATCGTAATTTTGAGCCACGGTCAAATGACGAGGACGACACCTAAAATGGCACCCTCTCTCCACACCACACCAGCCGGAGTACGTTTGGCCAAGACAGATTTAACGTGCAACTGACCGTCTCACACAATGGTGCTTCGTTGGAATCAGGTCTCGAATTTGAAACCCCTCGGCTCACAAGCCGAGATCTGACCACCAGGTCACCATGTCCCATCAATTTCTACGAAATATTTACGAACAAAATTTAGTAGTTTGAATCTAGTGATAAATATCTTTGTTCCTTTTAAGAAATTGGACGATTTTTTACTCCACAATCTTCCCATTTAAAAATATTTTGCCAGTTCATAAATTTATGTTAAAAGATTTCAATGCAACTATCTCAAAAATAATCATTATTGCATTAATACATTTTTTTTTTTTTTTTTTTTGCGCATTTAGATGAAATTGATTGAAATCAGATACAGTTTGAGTTGACTACGAACGTTTAAATATAATTTGACCCTTCAACCTTTAACATCGTAAGTGTGGAATTTTTCGGCAATTACAAAAAGACACAAAATATTTCTGGAATAAATATTTTCAATATTTTTCGCAATTAGCAACTTGTTATTTCAAAGTTCAAATGAAAATTTTCGAAAAAAATAAAATTATGGCAATTAAAATTTTAAAAAGAAATAAAGGGTAAAAAAATAGAAATGACTGCCGACCGATTCACACTCATTTTTAATAAACACTACAATAATGTAATAATAATTTTATCTAGATAAAATATTTGTTTAAATTTTTAAAAATGCACACCACTTAACTAGTAATTCCTTAATATAAGTTCAAACATTATTCTGTTATTTTGTAAATATTATAAAAAGGATTTTTTAAAAAGAATATTAAGAAGAGAGGAATAAAGAAGAGAGGAAAGCATAGTATTCTCCTTACTTTTACTATTCATATTAATTGTTCCGAGTTTGTTTGTTGTTTTCACGCCCCCCCCCCCAAAAAAACTTTCTTTGGTGAAAACGATAGATAAATATAACTCGAAGCAGAAATGAAATCCTTCTTAAAAACCTTAATTTTATATATATATATATATATATATATATATATATGAAATTAAGCAATTGTATAAATATCAAATCATGAATTTTGCTACTGAAAAAAAAAAGTCTGCTTTATTTTAATAATTTGCTGCCACATTATTTTATTAAAAAAATTAAGAAATGTTATCACAGTTATATTTTGAAACACCCGTCATTATAATTTCACAGCGATTAAAAAAAACTCTTCTTGAATACAATAATTTTATTTTAAATCAGTTCTAATTTGTTTATTATATATAAGTAAAAATAAATAGCTAGAGCACAAATAAATACAATGTAAAGTTTACATACTACAAGTTGACATATTTTTTAATTAATTCTAAGTAAGTACTTAATTTTAAGTACATGAGATTTACCTACTCTTTATTTAAAAATAGACAACAAAAGTTATTTTAGCTATATATATATATATATATATATACACACACATACAGAGAAAGAGTGAGAGCGAAAAGTAAAGAATGAATGAAACCTCTAGTATTGAAAGTCAGGAATTATGTTACCATATATAAAAGAAGGTTTCATTACCAGTTTGAAAAGTTAAACTGAACTCAGCTGAAATGAAAGCAAGTTTATAACTGATTTTATAAAAAGATAATATGGCAAAAAGGTTTGCAAAACAGACCCTTATCTTTGATCCCTCCCCAAGATTTAGTTCAAATGAAAATCAGTTTGAGAACGAGCATGATGTTGTCAGACATCTAATATAAATGACTAAATTTCAGTGAAAAAGAAAATAAAACCCAATATACTATGGCATATCAGGGTATTTGAAATCAAGCTAATAAAATCATTAAAATTAAAAATCCCATCAAACCATCAGTTTTGGATAGAAAGCACAAATTATCATCTCTATTTATTCATCAGAGATTTTACTCAGTCTTGAACTTATAAAAAAGTGTGGTCCTAGCTAAAAAAAATATCCAAATAAAAAACATAATTTAGAAACAATTTTATTTGTACATTATAATCATTAATGTATTCATTGATAACAATTTACACAAACCACATAGATCAATATAAAGTCTACATTCATAAATGTAACAGCAAGGACAAATAACAGAAATATTTTTCTGTGGATTTTATTTACTTCGATAGTGCAAAAGCCATATAAGGCTTTAAAATGCCATATTTATAAATTGATTTAAATATAGAGAGAAAATGAGATTTAAATATAATATACATATTTCTACACAAAGCATTTATTAAATGCATACAAGATAACAAAAGCACAAACATAACATTTTGTAAACCTTTTTATGGTCAAAAAAATATTTTTTTACATTTTAAATTTTATAAATATATTCCGTAATACATTTAAATTTTGTTAATGTTCCTATTATTTTAGTAACCATTTTCATCTTAACATTTAGCAGCATTATAAAAGCTGTATATATTATTAAAATGTTGAATTTTTTTAAAATAAAATTCAACATTTAATTAAACTTTGAACTATTAAAAAAACTAAAAATAAATAAATAATGAGTTACATAAAAATTTTGATTCAAGAACAAAAGTATTCTTTGATTAACATTTTAACATAGCTTTAGTAATGTATTTTACAAGTTGAAATGTCAAAGGGCTATGTTTAGAATTATGTGATATGCATTTGTTGCTCTTCACTAGATTGATTCAATAATTATTTACAAAATATTTGCTTTATACTAAAATTTATAACAAAATTGCCGAAAAGCTTCATCATTAAAATTTATCATAATATTAGAGTAGTCATAGTTAAAATTTTACCATTCTTCCCCAATTTTTTTTCTGGTGAAACCAATTTTAATAGGTGTTCAATATCAAATAGGTATTTAACAGCATTAATTTATTAGTTCAAGAAATGATGCACTTTCAGCATTTACTCAAAAGTTGAAAATGCATCATATTCATCAGAAAGTTCTTACGTAAGGGATAAGTTGAATTTATTTTATTTCAACTTATGCCTTACAAATGAATTTTTCAAGTATTTGTCTCTATTAAAGCCAATTTTTTTAACAGTTAACCATAAAAAAAAACATAAAACTGAATGAAATTATTCACTAAAGCTTTTGCAGCTGAATTTTTAGTATATTAGACTGATAAAAGTTTAAAAATTAAATAATTTAGAAATTATAATTTTATTATATTATCAGTTATGACTTTCCTATTTTACTTTACTTTCAAATCTTGTAAATATGCACATTAAATTATATATGATTAATCTAACTTAACATTCTAGTACATCAACACGGCATTTAAAAAGCAAATTATAACTTTTTAAAAATTTAACTGTTAATCTCAATAATGGATATTATATGTAAACTAATGTATGCAAGTTTTGTTTTGTTTTTCAGACCTGAGGCACATATAAACATATATTAATACATTTGATAATAATTTGTACACTTGTTACTTTTAATCAACTGTCACCTTAACTTATTATTAATGTTCATGGCCCCACCAGTTGAAAAGAAAATAAAACATTGTATAAAATTTGAATTTCTTTTAAGTAAGAACTTTCTTATATTGTAGGTTTCATTAGTCATTTTTTTTTCTATGACAAATTAGATTCTTTGGAAATTTTGCATTAAATATATACAACATCCTTATCTTATTTACTTATTTGTCATACATTTTTTATTTACTTAAAAAAATCATTATGCGATACCTTTATAAAGCATTTCCCCATGGAATATGGGCATTTCTTTATAAACATTATATTATTCAGTAAGTTTTCCCTTATACAACATATACTACTTAGTTTGATAAATGAAAATAAAATTATATATTATAAATCCTCTTCAATTATGTATTATACTATCTTTGATGATTAGAATAACTAACTATTTCTTAAGATAACAACTTTTAATGCTCTTTAAGGTAATGATGATTACCAAATATTCTTCCAATATATATTTTATTTATATATGAAAAATATAATACTGAGCAACATTATAACAAAACCCCTAAAAAATGTCAATAATTACAGTAAGGATGATTAATGTAATGGTCATGTTTTTTTTAATAATATATATATCTGTTGTAAAATTTTTTTATTGCATTCCTTAAATTTAGAATATTTTATGTAATTATGAAACAAAATAATACTCTATAATGCAAAATAATTTTAAAAAATATTTTGAATTCTATTTTTATTATCCAAATAATTAAAAAAATATTATATATTTACTGCAAAAGAGCAATTTATCAAAGCTATAACCTAAAGTTTAAGGTATTCATATCACCAAAAACATACTAAACAATTTTTAAAAATTCTATAAAAACTTTACAATTATATAAAAAGTAATTATAACATAAAACTAATTGTAATTGTAACAATAACATAAAAAAATTGATGTATAAATATTTTAATTACAGACCATCAAAAGTATTCATTAAAAATACTTTAAATATTAATAATTTTACTATTCATTAAATATTGAATCATCTCTTAAACATTAGATTAGATTTTGTTTTTAATTCAAACATTGGAAGTTACAAGAGACTTAATATTAGCCTCATTATTCTGCATGTACATGATAGTTTATGAAATTTTAAAAATGAATTCTTTAGTGTTACTGATTATTTTTGTATTTGCATGAAATTCAATTATCACTATTCAAGACTTCATATTAAATCAATATTTTAAAAAATGCATTTTTTCCTATAGTTCAAATTCTGTATCTCAAATATCAAAATGAACTGAATAAATCCTGATTTTATATGAATTAGTCTAGTGGTTTTTCCATACACATTACATGAAAAAAGGTCTCTAAAAATTTTAAAAGTGTACATATATATGATATACTAAAAAAAAGAAGAAAAAATTCAAAATCACAACTACTACAATAAACATTAAAAAATTCCAAAAACCTTTTTTGAAAATGAACAGAACCCCAGTGGGCATTATTATAAATAATTCAAAATATCTTTAATCTTACCAATACAGAAAAATATTTATCTGGAGCTCAATTTTCATGTTTAAAAATATATGTATTCTTAAAAATTTATTTTGTAAAGTCAACTAAAGCATTCCTTTGGCTATGTTATTCTTGTGAATTATCTAATTAAAAAAATCAAAATTCAAAACTATATAATAAAAAAATTTTCATAACTAATATACTGGTACATAAAATACTGGTTCTTAACTGCTGTTTTAAAACACACAATTGAAAAAAAATTATTACTGCTTAAGCAATTCATTTTCTTTTTATAATATTACACTTGTTGCACCTAAGCAATACATCAAATGAAGTTAGGATTTAATAGTAAAAATTTTATACACACTTTAAATACAAATTTAAGTAATTATCTGGAAGAAAATAAAGAAAAATCATTAAAAATTTATTAAATAAAGAGTGAATAAATAAAAAATTTAGAAAATAATAATTTTTTTAATAAAGTGATAAATTGTAAGGTTACTTTTTCCCTCAACTTGGAAAAAAAAATGAATATTTATTAGGTGTTACTATTTTTAAATGTGTTACTTTAAAAATAATAATTTAAATATGCGGTTATAATTTTATTTTTCTATATATCGGAAATAAACGAATTAAAAGAATTTGATACAAAAAAAACTGAAATACAGATTCAATAATTAGCTTTCCGATTAATTTATTCCCATTTTATTTATTCATTCGCGCACGGATAATTCATGAAATTTTATGAAAAAGAATAAAAATCCAAAATGAAAAATAGATCATACATATATCATCTTTATTACCGAATTTAATTGCCAATCTCGAATTAATACTTTATTTTTAATAATGATTTCGGATAATTCCAGTCAATTTGTTTTTTCGATGAAATTTCACAGTTCATTTATTAATCTTTTTTTACTATTTAAATCACCGATATTGAAGTCTAAAAATTTTTTTACAAATAGATCTCTATTAAATGCAAAATTTATAAATCTAATATCAAAACATAACTTAAAATATTTATGTAAACAAACGAAATGTCACGCTACCGGAGAAAACATATTTAAAATTTATTCTTCCATTAATACTTTCGACCGAAGAAAAAACACCACTTCCGCGTTGTTTTTGGAACAAAAATTCCTCTCCAGGCGTAAAAAATTAATGATGGAGTTTCAGTAAAAGAATCCAAAACAGATGCTTTTGTAAGATCCTAACAGGAACGGTTAACAACCTTTACTAGTTGCCGTTATTATAATGGTAAGGGGAGGGGAGACAACAGTAAAAGAGGAGACATTTGACAGATTTAAAAAAAAATTTCACCTTACCTCTTTTCTTTTTCGGCACGCTTAATCCAGGAAAAGGAGCCGCATAGCAAACGAAAATGATCGTCAATAGGATCCAATGCATTTTTCAAGATGAAGGAACATATTTTAGAGCCATATTAAACTTTCGGCGCGACGATGCACCGCGAGCGGATCTCAAAAGCATGGACGACACTGTAACAGACTGCTACCCCTCAGTAGATTGCCTGGCCAAAATGGCGTCCACGGGATTGCACAGCGAACCGCTCCGTCCATTTTCATAACAGTTAGTCACTAAATCGGACTCATTTCTGCCGATAGGAAGTATCAGGCAGGTTTTTTGAACCCTGTCGAGTGTCAAACGTGTAAAAAAGGAAGAGCCATACACTACGGAAAGCAGATTAAAAAGCGGTGTTCCTAACCGTCGAACTACTCGCGAATCACTAGGACTAAAAGCGCGAGACTGTCTCTGACTCAACAGAGGTTAACGATTGAAATAGTCGGGGGAAAACGGCGCTTGATCAAGTAAAAATTGACGATCAATAATTCAGCCTGTGAGCGCTACCTTTGCTAGAAATAGCTTTTTGGTTAGCGCGCCAAAATTGAGCTCGTTTAGTGCTAAGTAATTTCTCAGGTTAACGCTTTTGTTTTTCGACGGTGAATGGTTCGTTTCATCGCTGCTTAGATCTGTAGGCGATTATCCAAAAATTCAATTTTTTTTTCCTTCAACTAATTATTTTTTATGTGATTGAAAATTAATCTTTCCCTCATTAATATTTTTTAAGTTGTGTCATCAGATTAGCTCAAATGGAATTCATTGAACTTTTTCAAGCTTGGAATTAAATTTTGCCCAGGTTTTGAAATTAGCTTTGGATTAATTTTCCCCATTCAATAATATAATTTAAAATGTAAAAATTGATTAAATGGCCAACAGAATTTTTTTATTTTATTTTTAATGTGTTATTTGATCTTTTCATATCTTCATATCAGTTTCGGTTTCTCTTTCTCTCTTCCTTCTTTTTCAAAAAATTATCCAAGAAATTGTCTTTTTATTTCATAAATTAAGAAACTAAACAGATTATACTAATCTTTATTAAATATTGCTTTAAAAAAACTTGATTATTAAAGCAAATAAATTTCTTGTTCATTCCATTTTATTTATCCCAATCTAGCTTATCCAATTTTGAATGAATATTAATATTTATATTATTGGAAGTATGTAAGGTTGCAAATGATTGAAATGTAATAAAATTCTAATAAAAAATTATTTACATCACATAACAATTTTATTTAATAAATATTGGAAATATATGAAAGTAATAATATATATGTATAATATAAAGTAATAATAATCCATTCTTCTTAATGCAATTTTGTATGGTCCAAATCATCAGATAATTAAAGATAAAGAATAATAAATTGTTCTTAAATGTATTTTAAATCTACAATGAAATCAATTATATAAAATGCGAGATTTGTTCATAATTATTTATTCTCTAGAAATCTTATAATTAAGGCAAACCATGATTTCAATTAAAATGAAACAATACATTTCATTTGACAGAAAAATAACTATATTAATTAATAAACAACTCTCTAAAGTCTAAAACATAAATTAAAAAGGCAGAAAACTGGCATTAACCCTGAAAAACATTAAATCACTCAGCAGGTAAAGGATGAATTACACTGTGCAAACCAGTAAGCAACAAAAGATTAATTATTAATTTAAAATTCATAGTGTTACAAATAAAAAAGTTAGAAAACATTCATGAACACGGGAATAAAATTAGATTGCTCTACGGGCAGGAGATGTAGTGTACACTGTACATAGCACCCAGCAACAAAAGACTATTGTTTAAAATACAATCAATTAACTAAAATTCAAAAATGAAAGAGACAGAAGGGTGAAAGGCAGGAAGAGCGACATAAAGAAACTGCCACTATTACTAGAAAGATAAAATAAATATCCAATCTTAAAAACGAGAATTTAAAAGTAAGGAGAAAAAACATAAACTAAGAAAGAACTTAGCAATTAATCTAAGATTCCAAACATAGCTAAAAATAAAAAAAAACGGCAATTTTGTTAGAGAATTAAAGATTTATGCAGATTTATATGAAATTTTACACAAATTAACCTCTTTTCACAAAATAGATTATAGAAATTGAGATAAAGAAAAAATAAATAAAGCATCAGATAATATCTCAAGCAATCCTAGGTTAAAATTTATCATTCTCTTTTTCTCTGAATTTCTTCTTAAATACCTACAAAAATTTCAAATCATTATTTTATCCTCGTCAATGGTAACTACCTCATACATATGGCAAATTTAAATTCGTTAGTGAATTGTGAAAAGTGGTAGAAACTGTTCTGTTCTTAAAATTTTCTGGTTCGGTGACTCCGTTATCGCCGAAGATGCCTGGCAGATAATTAGTAATTTAAAATAACTCTAATTTAAAAAAATAATCTCTGCAAGCAGCAAGATAAAGGTAGATGCTTTTACATCGAAGTTACTATCTCAAAACATACTGTTAATGCTAAAAACAGTCAAAATTAGGGCTTGAAAATCCTTTTTCAGCTACTAACTTCTAAGAGATTGTAATTATCGAAAAACTTTAAATATAAAAGTAGTTCGTCTTAATGAGGCGCTAGTTTGACTAATGGAAACCATTTTTTTTAAAAAATCTTCAGCATTAAAAAAGTTATAGAGAAAGGAAGATTTCAACTCCCTTTGAGCAAAATCGGACATTTACTAATTTTCTCTTTTTACATTTCTTGTATTAAGTTTCTAAAGATTTTTACTTTTAACTTGAGTAAAATACTTTTTACTTAAGTAAAATCTCACAATCTTCCTTCAGATGCCTTTTATTTAGAGCATACTCAACTTTCCAAATAGAAATTTCTTTATCATAACATAAAAAGGATCAAGTCCTCGAAAATTTTCATCTAGAGGATTTGACGAATCACATTTCACACAACTCCCTATCGGAAAAAGCCTTTTTTTGTGGTCTGCTTTCTATATGTTGGTCTACAAGTAGCACATGGAAAGGAAAAAGCAATAACTCACAAACGAAGAGAGATGGCAAATAAAATTTGGTGTAAGATCTAGGAACATAAATTTTAAATTTTATTCAAGTTTTAACAACAAAAGGCAGTCTGTCTCTATGTCCCTTCGTGAACATAT
>JAOUZG010037308.1:1406584-1427179 GCA_026289955.1 Argiope argentata
GGGGATCTTAAACTTGATCCACTAGTTCGACAAATGTCTAAATTTACTTGGCTATTATGTCAAAAAGTAATCAAATTTACACATACATTTTGGTAATAAACCATTTCCTTATTTTCTATTGTATTTCTTTTTATGGCCTATTGGAGGTATATTATAACCTCCCTATGGAAACGAAAATTATTCCGCATAACAAGTTGAACTTATTAATGTATGGTTTTTACTTTCCCGTATGTGTAGTACAGAGAAAGAATAGCAATCGTCAAAAAAATTTCTAAATTGCGATTTTGGTGAATTTTTACGTTTTAAATGCACCAACTCCAAAAAACACTTGTCGTTCCGTGACCAAGATAACTTTCAAATGCTTGGAGCTATACGGTGAAATTTGGTTTACAATCTTCATATCCAATGTGTAAATTTCTGATAAACTTTGACCAAATTACGTTCAAAGGAAGTCTGTCTGTCCAGGGGTCCTTCAAATATAAGTTAGCAAGACGATTACAAAATGAAGAGATCTAGACAAATAAAAGTCGGTATGCAGAAACGTAACTTCTATTATCAAGATATTTATAGAATTTGGGGTTAAATTCAACAAGGTGTTGTCCGTCGGTCGGTACTTTTAGAAACATGCAAATGTGCCGGTGTCCTGGCCTAGGGGTAACGAGTCTTCCCCGTGTTCTTAGCATCCCGGGTCCGGGCATGGATGTTCTTCTGTGTTATATTTGTAAGGCATGTGAATGTGTCCTCCTGTAAAAAGGGGCTTTGCAAGCAACTATGATGAGTGAGTACCTAATTGTACTCGTGGTCCTAGTTGGCGCTACTTCAAAACAAGAAATGCTCCTTTGGGCTGAACTCTTGCTGATGCCTCGGTGAAGCTTGTGCATGGCAAGTGAAACTAATAGCAACAGCAACATAATGGATTAAATGGGATTAATTAAAAAATGGAATTATTTAAGTACATCAAATTTGGTATGGGATTTTGTAGCAATAAATGTACTGTTGATTAGAATTTTTGTCTCAATTGGGTGGGGAAAACCCTTCTGTAACCCAAATTTGATTTTCATAATTGTTAGATGCACTCCAGGTAATACTTTCTGAAACACTCGGCAAGGATCACATGACAGATTCAGTAAAAATGCTAATTTCTAGCCAAAGGTTAATTTTTCATATTTATTGTAGATCAATGATAAGCAAGGCGATCTGGTGATAACATCTTTATAGCAATAAGGTCTTGGACTGACTTCTTCCAAGTCTTCCGCTGGCTATTACTAGAATCAGAGGCCTGAACAAAGTTGATGCGTTTTGTCAAAACAAAAATGTGAACTTACATGTGTTTTAGCATTTTGCAGGCTGGAGATTGTGATCATTGTCCGGAAACAGCTACATGATGAAGGTTGGAGATTTTTATCTCTTCACATTCAGGAGAGAACTTACGTTTTGTGATTTTGAAGAAAATAGTGTTTTAGTTTAATGCAGGGATTTCTTTTTCTTTTTCTGGGGTTCCCATTTTGAGACTGACTTCGCACGATTTCGATTGTGATGAAAGAAAAACAATTGCTGATGGCCTGCCTCTTTTTTTGCAGTTATCATGAATTTTCAGGGTATTGGCAGTTATAAATAATAGTGACTTTTATCCATTGAGAAAATGCTCACGTTAATATTATTTACTCGGCATTGATTTAGAATTCAGATAAAAATGATTTAACCGTTGGAGATAAATTTTAGTGGATTGAATCTGATGAAGAGGCAAATTATGAAACGTTCTTAGGTGAAATTATTGCAAAAATATTTTAACTGATTCCACAAACTTCAATCTTTCATAATGAAAAACGTAGAAAAATGCACCAAAAATTAGAACAATGCGTTAATATTCAATTTTTATGCATAAACTATAAACACATATCTAACTTGTGAATGAATCCATCAAACCATAGATTGTTTTTGAAAATGTGAACACTATAACACAACCCCACACACCCCGAAATTTGGATATTTCGCAATTTGGCCTGTGGTCTTATACATAGAATTGGCAGATAATTATTAAATTTTGAACTCATTCGATAACAGTCATTCCCTTTCAGTGAAACGGGAATTTATGGTCTAAATTGTCTCAAAATTTCTTGTATTGTGCAGAATACCAAAAAAGGTAGAAAATACCACTATAACAATATAAATGTTCAGATTGACAAAAAAATTAATTAAGAAGAAGAAACCAATTTCTTTCAATCAAAAGAAAGAATCACTCAACATCTTTTGAAATTTCAAAATTCAACAGCATTCCTTTTCAATAACATCCTTTCCTAAAATTACTTTTATCACCATTTAAAATTTATTTTCACACAAAAACAAAACAAACGACATTATCTGCACGACAAGTTCCCTTTACTGTTTTATCAATGGAACACCTCCAAACTATTTGTTTTTTAGATCTTACTGAAGCTCCTATATGATATATAAACGTTGAGATTGACAAAAGAAAAATTAATGAAGATGAAAAACCCCAATTTCTTTATATCAAAAGAAAGATTCACTCAACATCTTTTGAAATTTCAAAACTTATTTAAACTCATCAGCATTCCTTTTCAATAATATCCTTTCTTAGAATTACTTTTATCTCCATTTGAAATTCGTTTTTACACAAAACAAAACAAACGACATTATCTGCAAGACATGTTCCTTTTTCGGTTCTATCAATGGAACGAACTCCAAAGTTTTCCAGAACTCCAGTTTTAGATCATACTGAAGTCCTATATGCTATATAGATGTTGAAATTGACAAAAAATTAATTAAGAAGAAAAACCTGATTTCTTTCAATCAAAAGAAAGAATTACTCAACATCTTTTGAAATTTCAAAACCTTTTTAAACTCAACAGCATTCTTTTTCAATAATATCCTTTCCTAATATTACTTTTATCACCATTTGAAATTCGTTTTTACACGAAAACAAAACAAACGACATTATCTGCACGACATGTTCCTTTTTCGGTTATATCAATGGAACGCCTCCAAACTATTTGTTTTTTTAGATTGGCAACAAAAAACAAAGAAAAAACAAGAGAGTCGAAACTAATCCCCCTTCCAAGGACGACTTCTCCCATTGTTTTTCTCTGCCGACGAGTGTGAGCCGTGCATTTGGAATTGGATTCTCTGTAATGACAAATTAGTGGACGTGTCGTTTCCTCTTTATGAAGACATTTATGTCCTTCAAACAATCTTACTGCAGTTCCTTAATCACTCGGCTTCCAATTGTTCCCGTATTAATAAGACGCGGGAAAACTCGGTGGAACTGCGCCTTGATGAATAGTATGGAAGTAAACCCGAGATCCGGTGTTAGACTGGTGGTTTGGTAGAGTTAAAAAATCTTGATGCTGTCTTCCTGAAGACATTTTTTGGTTTTTGTTTTATCAAAACATTAGGTTAAAAACACACAGTAATGTTTTGCTCTAGACTTCCTTTTTAGCCTTCATATGGAAATAACATTTATATGGTTGATTAAAAATGACTAGATTCATGCCTTTGAAATCGGATAATCTAGAACAGGAATGGATAACCTTTATGGAATAACAAACCATTTTTTTTTCTGAAGCAATGTTTAAAGAGGTATAAATGTGCCATCAAATAATTTCAACTTCTGATTATTGGAAAAATAATAAAACTAAATACTTACAAATGAAAACTCTCTATTTACCACGAAAAAAATACATTTTGCACTTAAAAGTAGTATATGTTTTAGTTATATGTGTAATTCGAATGAACGTTTTATTTTTTATTGGTTCTCGAAGTATAAACGCCTTGTGTACCAACAAGTATACCACAAGGCTTACAGATATAAGTCATAAGAAGGATACATTTCGAATATAAAGGCATAGGCACGAATGCTAAGAAAAAAGTGGAGGAAATCAAAAACACAAGTTAAATACACAAAAATTGCTCACTAACTAGCAGAAACACAAAGTAGATGATATAATACAGTTGAAGAAGTATGATAAAATAAAATAAAGCATTCAAAACAAAAATACAAAAGAATATATGCAAATATTTCTAGACAAACACACTGAAATAAAGTTTAAATAACACGGGGAAAAATACTATTAATATATGCTCAAAAGGAAATGTAAGATGATTTATTCTGCACAAATGCAGATAAATGAAGAGGCCAAGCTATATTGTTCTTTAGAAGATAATAATTAACGTAATATTAGAGTGACTTCTGTTGTTCTGGATTAGATGGCAATTAAGATGATAACAAACTGCAAGAAAAAACTTTATTATACATTAGTAAGCAATCATAAATGGAGTTGACTTCATCCAACAAACCCTAAACTTTCAGTTATTTAAAACCTGAGGCGATACGAGGTTGACTATACGCCATTACATTATCAAGAGAGGTTAAGCAACTTTTAGAACACAAGACTTATTGAGGAATAATACAGTGGATTCCAAGAATTGAATGCCCTACGTCTGTTTGAGATAAACGAATGAAACCATTTTATTCCTCACCATATTTAGAACACCATCAGTTATTAATGAAACATATATTTTTTTCAAATCAATTTATTTCTCGGTGAGTGAATTTTTAACAACCCTTAAAATATCTGTGCCCTTTTATAAATGTGATGGGAATATACGCGATTGTTCCTAACATTTAATTTTAACTTTGTTATTTTGAACTAAAATGCTAACCGTTTTGATTGGCGGCGGGCCCAAAATATTGTGCCCCGTGCCATCAATGCCATGCGCGCCAATGGTTCGCCATTGCTGAATCTCAATGTAGAATCTCTAGAATCTCAATGTAATGTTATGGAACATGAAGAATAAATCATGCTTTTTCGCTATCAAGGAAAGTGATACGAATATTCTGATATTTAAATTTATAAATCATACTATCATACATTCACTTCTATATGGCCTTAATTTTCTTCTTTCTAGTTTTTGTAGTTTATTAAGATAAATTATATATTTCGAATTATAAAAAATCCATTTATCTCGAGAGAGAAATTTTTTCGCCCGCGAGATTTTGATAAATTTTGGCATTTGATGCCTCTCTGGATCTAAAGATTTTGACAAATCTCGATGTTTGAGACATCTCTTAGTCTCGATATTTCGATAAAGTTTGGCAATTGAGACCTCTCTGGATCTCGAAATTTTGACGAATTTTACGTTTGAGACCTTTCTGCATCACGAGATTTTGACGAATCTCGACATTTGAGACAGCTCTGAGTCCCGATATTTTGATAAATCTTGACGTTTGAAACCTCTCTGAGTTTTTAGATAGTGACGAATTTTGACGTTTTCAGACCTCTCAGAATCTAATGATTTTGACGAATTTTTACGTTTTAGATCTCTTCGAGGCTTGGAATATTGAAGAATCTTTAAGTTTTAAAATGTCCAGTGTCTGAAAACCATATATTTGAAATTATGCCTGTCTGTCTGTCTGCGAACTAGTAACTCATAAACACTTTGAGATAGACGGATAAAATTTGGTATTGATCTTTACATCAAATTTTTTTTAATTTCAATAAAATTTTGAGGATAATGTATTTCCAGGTAACTTGTTTGTCTTAAAACAAGTTAACTCTTTACGTCTAGAAAACCTGTAGAATTAAATGAATAAAATTTGATGTCCCAATTTTCCATTTAAAGCAAAATCTGTCGATTAACATTTGAACCAAATACATCTGGGAGTTAAGAGTCTATCGGTGTATATGTTTGCAGGCACCAAAATTCAATAATTTAAAAGCGAATAACTTAAATAAAAGAGTAAAATGAAATCTTCTATGCGTATTTCAATGTATCAACATTTCTTGAACAGCCAAGCACCACGTGCTCGTACAAGTTGTCATATTTTTATCCATTTTAATGGTTTCATTGAATGAGTCACTTTAGTATTGCAAACGATCTGAAAAACTTTGTCTCGCATTTTTCGTTTAAAAAATATATCACCTTTCCTATTTATTTTTTTAATTTTAGATATTTACGTACTCAAAATGACATTTTCCCAGGTTTTATTGGCTGTAGAAATTAACTTATTTTTTCAATCAGAGCTTTTATAAATGCAATGGCAACGCGTTATTAAAAGCTGTTTTTTTTAGATGCTCCTGCAGACAATAAAATTTTAATTTTTCGTCAACGGATTTTTGTTAACGCCAATAAAACCTCATTCCCAAAATAACATCATGTTCTGACATGACGATAAAAGAAATATGGTATGCAATGTTAAAAATGTATTAAGGGGTCAGATTTTGATTTCATGCTCATGAGCGTGACCTTAAAAATTTATTAAATTTTGACAACTTTTATGATGAGTGGAGAAAGGTTATAAGGGGGTGCACGAGAAAGTTTCGGGTACGCGATTCCTTTCGAAAATAATTTGTACTGGGTTATATGCTTGGATACATCATAAAGTTAGCTCAAAAATGATAATCACTTTAAAATAATAATTGCGGTTTACTTTGCTTTTTAACATCATAATATTTACAAGCTGGCAAACTATTTAAAAATTTATCATAAAGTTATATAGAGCAGGAAATTGGTCCTAGACTTATATACTTCTTGATTTGCAGGTGCTCGTTATTTAAAGCTTTAATTTTTCTGATTTTTAATTGAAAATCATACAAAATTTTAAAACTTTTTGTCAATAACCTTAAAACATATATTACATAAAAATCATTTTTACGTTACTTTAAAATCTGCAATTCTCGGCATTATTTTGTAGATGGGAAAAGTAAAAAGAAATATTCAAATAAAACATCCGAGAGTGAAAATACCGAAAGATTTTAAACCACAGAAATATTTGCTTTATGTGATATGCTCTAGCAACGATACTTCTTCTGTACAGCCGACCACCCCGCCACCACTGAACGTAGCAATATCGGTAGGATTTGTTGTGGCCGACTGTGGGCTGTAGCACATCCATCTCAGACAGATTTGGTCATCCTCACATTGACCAAATCTGTCAGACTAATATTCTATTCAAAATAATTGACCCTAAAGTGCTCATAAACTGACCACTTCCTCCCCTACAAACTCTCAAACAGTTGGGAAAAAACTGACAATTTTAGACCTCATGTCCTTCAGAGTCCTACGATTACTTGGAACCATCAGTACTGAACTCAAGTCATTATTTTTAACTTGCAGAGGTTTTCTATGATCGGAGATTTCTGTACATTCCATTAAATAGTGGTAAACAGTACCGATTACTTCATAAATGCATTTATTTTCCTGCATTCTTCCAAATCTTTGGAAATATGCAAAGAATCTCCCATGTCCTGATATAATTTGGATGACCAGTGGATGGTATCTTATTTTTATTTCTGGATTAGGAATAAAATCGTAAGTTACTCTTTCTTTTTTTGGACATATACCATCTGTGAAACCCTTGTAGCTTCATTTCTTCTCCCAGTTCCCATTTTAAGACACCATTTGATTTGAGGACAATTATATCAACACTCTTTTCCTGAATCGCCATCTTTGCCTATTGATCTGCCTTTTCGTTATCATATATCTCAATATGGCAACCAACATCTAGAAACGATACTGTAATGTATTAAGCAAGTATAAGAATGTGAGCATTATTGCTTTTGTAATTATTAAATTAGTTCGCTATAATCGCATTTCTTTATTTCTCCTATGAAATCAACTTTTAATAAGAAGTATATAAAAATTTAACTTTTATATTTGAGCATGATTTGCGGCATAAATTGTTAATTCTCTTTCTTTTTTTCTTTTAAGTTCCTCTAAATTTTTGTAATTTAGAGGGAAGTAAACTACTTAATACAGTTTTTCAAATTATGCCCCTAAATACTATCAATCACCAAAAAGATTTTAGTGAACTTAGTGCATTATTAAAAATTATAACTAATTTTTAATAAGAGAGAACGCACACTACACAAATATTGACAAACAATGCTTTTTTCTTTGCTTACGCGATTAAATATTTTATGGAGCAAATGAAAGGATTGGAACTACAATTCAACAATGAAATTTATTGTAAAAAATTATAAAAAAAATCTTTTTAAAAATTGTTAAAATTTATGAAAAAAATCTATGGCAGTTAAGAATGGTATAAAAATTCAGTTTTTGTTATAGAATTTTCAGGAATTATGGCGGGGAAATCTATTAACTTGTTTAAATTTTATTCAATTAAAATTTCAAAATAAATAAATAAATAAAATGGTCCGAGATGCACATTTCTCCCTTTCTTCAAAGTATATCACTAACAAATTTATTTGTTCAAGGTCAAATAGTTTACTATATAGGCGCCAATATGCATAGAAAGATAATAAAAAGGAGGAGGGTGACACACAATATTTTTTATTATTGGTAGAGAAGAAAGCTCATGATTTCTAGACAAGTCATCGATTATTTTCTACTATCCCCTCCTGCTCCTTACATTTTTGAGGCATATCACAAAATAAAACTTTAACATATATTTCAGCTTCAACAATTAAACAGTTCTTTGATTAATTTCACCACCTTGTGTAAAAAGGTAACCAATCAGAATGCATTTTGTTTTGTGTCCAGGCATAATTCAAAATCGTATTTCCATTTGGTATTATGAGATGTTTTTTTATCAATTTTGCTTAATATTACTTAATAAATGCTTTAAATATGATTTGAGGACAGCTGGTTTTCGAAGGAGGCTAGTATATTTTAAAATAATGTTGGTTTAGAGTACAACCAGGAAAAGAATCTATATTCTTTATACTCCGATTACGTTCGACAATCATATTGTAATTAGTTACATCAAACATTTTGTATGCAAATGCCTTGTAAGTGCAACTTGTAAGAGTTTAAGGTTTCTAACATTCCCTTCCCTCGAATGCAACAATCAGAAAAAGGGCGTGGTCACTTTAATATGTATAAAAAATTACATCAGATTGGCAGTCGACAGTTTCAAAGAGCAGATGTTTCACAAGATAAGTTTTTTTTTATTATATTAGTACTCTTTTTTATTCAACAGATAATCGATGTTATGCCAAGAAAAGAATGGACTTTAATCATTTGTATTAATTACGTAAGGATAAAATACAACCTAATCTCCAGCGTGATAGAAAGACGTTATTATTCTTGCCGTTATGAATGATTTCAATTTTTAATAGACAGTATTATATTTTCAGGTAAAAAGTGAAGACTGGTTAATATTCATTGGATCATAACTCTGAATGTTTCAAAAGATTTTTATATCTTAGAAAATCGTTTGCGATTTGAATGTCAAGAGAAATCAATATATTCATGTAATATATGAGGAAAGAGAATTTTATTATATTTGGCATACTTGGCGTTATTTCACAGTTGGATATATTTTATCGATGGCTATCTGAAGAAGTCTTGATAGAAAGTTTTCATAGTTGCATGGTTGATATGTAGCTTCAAAGACGAGTAGTTTATTGAAAATGACTTGCTTATAGGTAAACATTTATTCCATCTCTGATTTTTATCTTTACCGGGTTATCAAAAAAAATGGTCCAATTACAAACAATTACAATTTTCTTCTAAGCAAAGTTAGGAAACGATTTTGTAACTTAATGCAGAAGGAGAATTAAAATTTTACTTAAATAAGTAATTAAAACTCTATTACCCTACATGTGTTCTCAAGGATTTAAGTGACAACATTAATACAATATAAATTTTTTTTAGAAGTCACCAAAAAGGAAGAAAAATCGCACAACAGTTCTGTTAATATCGTTAGAAATATAATTTTCTAAATTTAATTTCGAGTTATTAAACTGTAATTAATTTCGAGTTATTAAACTGTAACGGGTAAAAAAAACTGCTTGCATGTAAAAGTGTCATACAAACAACCATTTGGAGTTTTATGGACATTGTCTTATATTTAGCAATGTCTGTTGATGATTATGTACTTAGATGACTGACAAAATATAGTTAAGTGTTATAACAAACACAGACACAAAAAGTTTGAAAAATAAAGTCATTTCGGGATGTGTAACAATAAATAAGTGGGAATAATCCCCCCTGAACTTTCTCGCCTTATCTCAAATAAACGTCTTTTCTAATTTCCCAAGCATAAAATTCCGAGCCTTGGGTAAGTCCTACCAAACTCTTCGACCCGCCACGAAAGCACATGGACTTAAACCATAAAACTGAATAACCAGACCTCTTTAATGACAATACAGGCGGGAACTGTAGTTGAGCCCTAAGGGCCATCACCAGCAACAATGCAACCCTTCCGGTAGGAAGTACCTATCCTTCATCTATAGAAGGAGCCTACCCCCACCTATTAGTGTACCCCCCCCCCAGGTTGGCGAGATCCAACCACAATATCGGAATCATCTCATCCTCATTTCGAGGTGCCCCCCGGGGGAGAATGGTAAGGCAACAATCAACGAGTAGTTGGATTTCTTTCAAAATTTGACAGTTTTCTACATTATAGATGCTCAATACATGTACTGAATGCTATACATATCGTTCTCTTCGTTTTGTATTTATCACGGTAACGTATATTAAAACAGCTAGAAAATAAATTGACCCTTAAATAGAATTTTACTTAAAATTTGATAGGCAAGGATAGCCTGGTTATAAAAGCGTTGAACTCGTAATCCCTCAGTTGTGAATTCGAATCTCGCCGGCCAAAAATTCCCCCAATGTGTAATGGCTGACACTCGTTAAATCTGCCGTGGTCCAAAGTCCTCCAAATCGAGAGTAATACAACTGAGGATACTGGTTCTCTGAAATAGATCTAAAATTACGATCTATTGCTGAGTGAATCTTGTTGCTATTACTTATGGCACTTACTATGGACAAGCCTCCGCTGATTATATCAGCACATTTTAAGCCTAAAAGAGCGTCTCTTATTTCAAGTACTGCCAAGAAGTGACTTAGCTACACAGTCTCTTGCACAGCCCCTTTTTACAGGTAGGCACAGTCACACACTTCACAGATAGCACACAGAAGAATAAACATACCCGAACCGGGACTCCCAGAACACGAGGAAGACGTGCCCCCTCTGTGCCAGAAAGGCGGCGGATGAAAGGCATGAATGAAGTCCACCCCTTAAAAGGGAATTGTGACGTGAGTGAGCTAGAAATCAAACTTCTGCTCTCGGGTGCTAAGGGGTCCATACCTTCAAAAGCTACTGCACCCTTCTTTCCGTTATAAAGCTGAGCAAGAGAACAGCAACAACTTAAAATTTGACAGGAATCTACGAATTAGGAATAAAAATCGCATATCAAATTTCCTCCGTTTAGCTGAAAAAATACTTAAGCTATTTTTGATACAGGCAGAAAGACGATCATTTTTTTAAATGTGTTTTTCGAATTCAGGGAGATCTAAAAAGTGGAGGTTTGTCTAAACCTCGGGTTTGCATTTTTTGACAATTGCTTTACTTTATACTACAAATGCGAGAAAGTAAAAAGTAAGCATTTTGCAACAATACAGCGTCCTGTTTTATTCATTTGGTCCGACATTTGATGCTGATATATATTTTTGGTATAAGCATCATAAATTGAAAGGCATCTGTATTTCTGTTTGCAGTCACATGTTTCAATCCAGTATGTTGAATTTATAAGTGATCCTGATCATATGCAGAAGAGGAAATAAATAATAAAAAGATAAAAATGAAACCTATTATGCATATTTCAATGCATCATGTCAGAACATCATTTCTTGAACTGCCAAGTACCACGTGCTCGTGCAAGTTAAATTATATTTTTATTCATTTTAATCGTTTCATTGAATGAGTCACTTTAGTATTGCAAGCGATCAAGAAAACTTTGTCTGGCATTGATTGTTTTTTAAAAAAAATATCACATTTCCTATTTATTTCATTTCACATAATCACGTGCTCAAAATGACATTTTTCTCGGTTTTATTTGCTATAGTCATTAATTATTTTTTTAATCAGAGCTTTTGTAAATGCAATGGCAAAAAGATATTAAAAGCCGATTTCTTGAGAGGCTCGTGCAGATAATAAAATTTCAATTTTTCGCCTACGGAATTTTGTTGACGCTCATTCCCAAAATAGCATCATGCTGTCACATGATATAAAAATCTATCACTATAGAGTATAAAGGCATCTTAACGTTTTCATCATTCTACCTTATTTGAATTTTTGGAATATTTGGCTTCCTACAGATAGTTAGGCAAATATGGTCTCCAAAAATAGCTTCTCCAGACTCAGGGAAGCCTAAAAAGTCCATTTAGAAAAATCTCGGTATCAAATTTTTTAAAAAAATATGATAGCAAAACGATGCATTTTTCAATATGCTGTCAAACACCTAAAGCTAAAAATATTATATCTAAAAATCCCTCTTGGCAAGCTGGGAGGTACAAGTAAATTCTTTCTAATCTAAAGTTAATATTTTCAAATTCTTTTCGACCCTTTGACAAAATTAATAAAATATTGTAAATTGAAGTGACAATAGAACAATAAATTTATTAATATTGTATAAGTATTTATTGTGGTATTAATATTCAAAATTAAATTTAAATAACTTAAAAATTTAAATCAAATGCATTACAAAAAACAACAGTAAATACGAAATGAAAATTTTTGTGTTGTAAAATGTTCGATAGTAAGTTTCAAATTATCATGTGAGAACATTATTATTTTCAATTTATTATTTAACTTCATTGATTTAAGTCATTAACCAATTAAAAAGAAAGTATTGCAAAAAAATTCCAACGGGCGATTTTGTTTGGGGCAAAATATATATCCTCTTTATTAGAGAGTGTTTTTTAATAGCGGAAGAAAATTACGCGAGTAAATATTTGAAGAAACACACACACAAAAAAAGTATTTAAACTTCAGCAGCAGTACAAGATATTTTTAAAGGCATTTAAGAAAAAATATCATTAAAAAATTTCGGGAATTTTGGCAAAATTGGTATGGTTTTAAAATGTATATCATTAAAAATGCAATATCTCAAATTTTAAAAGATGTAAAATTCCTTTTTGTGCAATAACACTTTTTGAATTTATCGCGGAAAATTCAAACACTCGGCTTAATTTTTAATTAATTATCAATCCTGATTTCCATTTCAAAAAAAGATATCCTTCAAGATACATATGTATAAAATGTATATGCATATTTGTACTTATGTGTATATGTATATGCAAGATATATATCTATACATGTAATGATATTTTAAAATTTAATTCATTTCTAATTAATTTCTTAATTATTATCTGGATTCAGCTCATAGTAAAGTCATTATAAAATATTCTCTAATTTCATGATCTCATTCCACTTTTTCTATTTAATTATATCTATTGAAGCTATGTAAAAATACTGTGTCATCAGTTCCAGTATATATATATATAGAGAGAGATAGATAGATATAGATATAGATATATGCCAAATTTGTCAGATATATGGAAAATGGTCTGGCTTTTATAGCGTTCACACCCAGAAACAGACAGATTTATTCATCTCAATTGTTAAATGAGATTAAAATTTGCTTACAATGAGAAATCCTTCCTACCAGCAATTTTCATCGAAATTTCGCATCGCCGTTATAACGGACTTTTCATGTACTTTCTTTTTATATACTTTTACCGTCTTTACTTATGGTGAAAAAAGAAGCGTTTTATTTCCCTTTCAAACAAAAGTTGACCTATTTTACCTGTCAACAACATCAGCGATGCCTACTTTTTAGTGATGATTACACTGCCAAACACCACATTATTTTTACTCTGTAATCCCCTTTCCTCTTTTTTTTTTTGAGGCTATCAATACCATAATATTCATTTATTCTATCATTCATTTTTCAAGTTATCCGGTAAGTAAAAATTCATTATTTGCGAATAGAAGGAATTAAGGTAATGACAGGAGAAGCCTCAAATAATGATTAATAACTTTAACTAAGAAATCCCACGATGTTTTTCTTATCATTCTTTGGAATTAAAACGGTAAAAAAATGCGAGGTAATTTAATACTAGTATATTTTTCTATTTTTTTGTCCAGTTTTAATATTTTGTTCATCACTGAGATTTTTATGCTCCTAATTTTAATAAATTGATTTCATTTACTTCACGAAAATTCTTGCAGTAGGAAACAGATTCCTGCATTAGGAAATAGATTCCTGCATTAGGAAGCACATTCCTGCAGTTGGAAACAAATTTGTTGAAAACTACAGAGGATACTATTTAGACAAAAGCAATAATTGACTTGAACAGAACCACTAATACATAATTATGAAAGTGTCTACAATCGAGGAGGGGATGACCACAGAATTTCAACGAATGTCGTTCAAGTACTGTGTTGGCAACTATTTTGGGCCACTTTTCATAGAGTCGCACAGTATGCAAATGCCTGCATCTAATCTCTCTCATCTCCATTTATAAAAATGAGGTACAGAATATTTTTTTGTTCAAATCGTCATTAAAAAGCAATGTTGACTTGAACAGAAACACTAATACATAATTATGAAAGTGTCTACAATCGAGGAGGGGATGGACACAGGATTTCAACGAATGTCGTTCAAGTACTGTGTTGGCAACTATTTGGGGCAACTGCTCACTGAGTCGCACAGTATGCGAATGCCTGCATCTAATCTCTCTGGTCTCCATATATAACGGTGAGGTATAGAATATTTTTTTGTTCAAATCATCATTAAAAAGTCTGTGTACGTGTCAAAAAATGAAACTGAAACCTCAAATATCTTCAATTGCTAGCGTATATTTACTTGGTAATATAAAGTTGCCACAGGCATATCCGGAATGAAGATTTCGTCCCTAAAATCCAATGAAACAAAGCATCCTGTTATTATGTGAACTACATGCTTTGGATTATATTTAAACTAGAATGCTTAGACAATCGATCAAACTTTTTGGTTCATCTTGTAAATAACAAAGTAAAAAACATGTTTATCAATTACCGAAAGATTTGGATTATTATTTGTAGAAGAATGGCAAAGTCTTAGGGAAAATTTCAATCTTCCGTAGATAATAATCCAAATCTTTCGGTAATTGATAAACATGTTTTTTTACGTTGTTATTTACAAGATGAACCAAAACGTTTGGTTGATGGTATAAGCATTATTGCCGATACCTATGAAACTACTAAAAAGCTTCTAATGGACAAATATGGCGACAAAAATAGAAAAATAACAAGCTCACAAATATTTACAGGCAACAGCAAGACTTACTCGATACATTTTGGAAAAGATGGTCCAAGGAATATCTTTTGGAGTTACGTACATACCATCAAGTACGAAATGTAAAGCAATCCCCTCGGATACGAGAAGGAGATTTAGTACTATTACAAGAAGATAAACGACCACGACATAGGTGGCAAAAGGCTCTCGTCGTGAAACTAATCGATGGTCGGGATGGAAGAATTCGCACCTGCATCCTTCGTGCCAAAGGAAAGGAGATTACTCGTCCATTCCAACAGGTCATACCTCTGGAGATTGACCAGGGTGGGGAGGATGTTGCGGCAAGCAAGCCGGCAAACAATTTAGCATAATTACCTTTTGTCCGAATGGCATCACCCGTTTTGTTGTTATTCTAAAATTACTTATATTTGTAACGTCTACTTTGTAAAGAATAAAATTATATTTCATTAACGTCGTTTCCCAGGATTTAATATTGTTGTTGGCTCTATTGTCATAGCATTGCAATATCATATGTGTCCTCATATCGAAGAACGAAGTCGTTTGTGATGATAAACAATTCGGAATACTTATGTGCCTTTACAGTGTTCGAAAGCAATTTCTTGTAGTAATCTATGAAAACTCCCAATCTATGAAAAACTCCCCGTTAGGATTACAATGGTTAATCGACAGTTTTCCCCACCTTTTCTGCCATAGCAACCAAAAGTTATTTGTTAACTACAGGTGGCAATTCAGTGGAACGTTTGTAGAGAATATTATTAATCACTTCATTGAACTATCCATCACCGAAGCATTTACGCGCTCACAATCTGCATGCATCACAAACTTGCATGTGAACGCTAAGGTTCCACACGGCAAAATACAGTCTACGCTTTCGTGGACAGTCTTCGATTTTCTTCTGCCATCAGGCAACCGGTAAAGCAAGAGTTTCGTCATCGTGAGTTTTTTTTAAATCAGCATGAAAATTTAGATGTTAGCGACGGAAATATCGTTTGAAAACGAAATTCAACCAATCACGTGAAACTTTGACAATGTCGTAGTGTGCCAAGAAGGACGCCATTGATGGCAATGAAGTAGGAGCAATGAATAAAGATCGATAGATACACTATAACGTACACCTATGTTTATAGGTTTACCAGACAGCAAATGCTCTAGTGACGTCACTTTCGTGGTCGTTTGTCAGCGAAAGTGTAGACGGTATTTTGTCATGTGATAAGGCCTTTAGCTGCTGACATTTTCTGCACATTCGGGATCATATTGTTATAAACGGGTGAACGCCGCGATTACAAGCCGAAGTTGGCGACTTCTGACGGGTTGGTTTGGCGAAAGGAATAGTCTGGTAGCCGCTGGATTGTATGTGAAGCGCCGGGCTGCTTCGCTTGAAGGGGGGGGGCGCTTTCATGGCTATATAAGGGACGTGTTGCTGTAACTTAGAGTTAGTTTATTTCCAACTTTCCATTTTCGATTCATTCACTGCTCGACCATGGAGGAGAGCAGTCGTAAGTTTTATGATCTCATCAAACCTGGTTCGGTATTCGATCTATCTTCACCGATCTGGAATCCTCCAATTAGGCCAGAACCTGGTGCTAATAAGAAAATACGCGTGGATGCTGGATCTCTTGAAAACACACCGAGTACTAACAACATTCCGATGCTCCAAGGTGAGTTAGACTCTGTTATGGATACTGGCTGTGATAGAAGTAATACGATTGAGGTTTTTTCCTCTCCTCCCAAGAGAAAGACTGTTAAAGCAACAAATGATAACACCCATGTTCCTCAAATTAGCTTGAACAATCGCTTTGCAGCACTGAATGACGAACAAGTTGATCCCCCTGCTGATAACGTATCCACGGTTAATAATGCTAAAAATTCTAATAGTGACAAACCACCCAAAATACCCCCATCATGTTAAAGTATATCAAGAACTATGCTGTAATACTTAAGGAACTTAACGAAAAATTTGAAATTAAAGAAAATATACTTGCTAATGATTTCATTAAGATATTCCCTACCTCTGCACTTAACCATCAAGATATCTGCCTATACTTTAAAGAAAGGAACTTAGAATACTATATCATCCCTCCCAAAAGTAAAAGACCACTTAAAATAGTCATCAAAGGCTTACCTATTGATTTCGATAATGAACTCATTGAAGAAGAATTAGCTGACCGTGGTTTTGCCGTAAATAAAATAACGAGACTAACGCAATATAAAACCCGTAAGCCCCTACCCATTTATCTGATAGAACTAAATAAAAATGAAATTGTCGATGAAATCTTTAATATTAAAGTATTAGGATACCTTAAAGTTAATATTGAAGCCTACGGGGGACGGTTTTCCGTCTCTCAATGTTATAACTGTAATCTTTTTGGACATACAGCCATTAATTGTTGTATGCTACGGAGATGCCTCAAGTGTGGCGTTTCCCATATAACTCGTAATTTTTCTCTCAAAATAAAAGTAGAAAACCCCACATGCATTAACTGTGGTCAACTTGGGCATACTGCCGCGTATAGAGGACGCCCCAAGTTCCCCAAACTTAGCACTGCACGTCAAAATAGAGTAAATTTCATCTCCTCTAAAATTCGAAATGATAACTTATCCTACTCTGAATCCCTAAAATCTAATCTTCCACAACAGGCACCTCCCGCTCAAATTCCTCCCTCCGCTAATGAGGATATTAAAGAAATGATTGACGCTCTAAATGAAATTAAAAATGTGTTTCGCATGTTCCCCAGTCTGCTCAAAGCCGCCAAAGAAATGAAAAGCAACTCAGATCCCACTGCTAAAATGTTAATCCTCCTTAACGCAATTTGCAAGCCTGCTGAACCTTAAACTAACGATTTTTTCCTATGTCCAACTCTTTTATAGTCGTTTCGCACAGCCAATAACATTTCAGTTTCTTTCTTTCGCCACGCCCCCAATCTACTGAGAGCACCATGCAATTCACCAGTCCATGTCAGTCAGGCACAAGCAACGCTCTCCTCAACATCTACCATGTATTGAGGGTAAGCCCCTGCGGGGCTAGGTACCTCGCTCAATCCTACTCCTAACTTAGAGTTAGTTTATTTCCTCTCTTAAGAGAAGCTTCTCGCTGGATTAGCGGCTAACTTTTCTCGCTTGCTATTAGTGAACTGTGTTTACGTTTGCTGTTAATGTTGTGTTATTGAGCTCGCTGTGACTTACTGTTTGCTGTGCTATACGATAGCTATTTTGCAGTCTGTGTTTATTGTGCGTAAGGCCTGCATTTACGCTGTAAGTGACTGTTGACTGCTGGATTGTATTTATCTGAAGTTTTACTTTCTCAAGTCATCCTGTAAATACCGGTAAATAGCTGTAAATAAATTTGTTTGTGCTGTCTTCAAATAAAGTCCATTCAATCTGAACCCGCTACGCTAAAAACGTAACAATATATTTGAATTCGCAGTGCAAGCAGCAGACATATATACTTATACATTATTGTAATACACTATAAAACATTTTCTTTGCTGTCTTTCTTAACACAAATATCACTTTTTTGCAGTTGCGTGCGTATTTTTCAGATCTAATGCGAATTAATTAAGAGTCTCTTGAAAAATGTAAATTGATATTTTTAAGTGAGTTAATTTTTTAAAAATTAAATAACAAAAGATAAAGAAAAAAAAAAGAAAACAGAAATAGTAAAAATATTATCTTTACTAAGATATTAGCAGAAAAATCTAGCAAAAATATCTCATAAGTAAAAATATATGAAATTTTTTCACATTTTTTTACTAATAAAAATTTAATTTGTTACGGTCATTTCTTTAAAACCATGCCAATATTTCAATATCTTTGAGCAAAATTATGGTGCAGTTGCCAGATGAAAATATATTCAATAACAACACTTGAAAGGATTCTCATGCATCTATGAAAAACTTTTTTAAAAAATAACCTATTTTTAATGCAGTTTTTAAAAATATATATCATAGTATTCAAATTTTTTAGATCGTCTGGGATAAAATCTGGCTATAAATTGCCATTTTGGCATCTCTAAATATTTCTTTTTCACTGCTTATCGTATTAAAATCATGGATAAATGATGAACACAATGAAACGAAGTAAAATTTAAAAAAACATGCCAACATAACGAAATTTGAAAAACTATAAAAAAGAAATGGCAATTAAAATGAAAAAAAAAAAAAAAACTCGCATCAGAAAAAGCGAAAAGTGTCGGTTAATTAATTAATCTGAAAAATCATCAATTTTTTCCGCCCCCCTCCCCAAAACATACACCAAATTCTACAAACACAGGGGCAGTAAGAAAAAAGATTAAAATGAAATCTGCTATGCATATTTCAATGCCAGAACATCATTTCTTGAACGGCCAAACATCACATGCTCGTGCGAGTTAAATTATATTTTTATTCATTTTAATTGTTTAATTGAATGAGTCACTTTAGTATTGCAAACGGTCCAAAAAACTTTGTCTCGCATTTATTGTTTAAAAAACATATTACTTTTATTATTTATTTCATTTCATATAATCACTCGCTCAAAATGGCATTTTTCTAGGTTTTATGTGCTGTAGTCATTAATTTATGCTTTTAATCGGAGCTTTTGTAAATGGGATGGCAATACGTTATTAAAAGCTTATTGATGACACGTTATTAAAAGCTAATGATTGAGATGCTCGTGTAGATAACAAAATTTTTATTTGTAGCTTACGGATATTTTTAGAAGCCAAAAACCTCATCCAAAAACATGTTTTGACATGATAATAAAATAATATTTGAAAAATGTTTTTTCCTCTTTATCACCCTTTTATTTTTTATCAATCAATTTACTTATAAATAATTTACTTTAATTCTTCTAGAAGATTATTGGATCTATAAATAATTTGTTGAAAATATTTCATACCTAGACTGGTACAGTAAAGCAATATTTTACAACCATTTATATAATTTATTTTAAGGAATAATAATATCATTAGTATTTTTTTTTCAAAAGAACTTCTTTAATATAAAATTTTTGTGTTCTCCTTAGAAATGAATGAAGGGAAAAGTTTAAGAAAAAATCATTTGAGAAAAAATGCTAATTAAATATTTACGAAACACAATGCTTATTTAACAAATAAGACGAAAAAAATAAATGTAAATAATAAGAAATCTACTTACGTTCATTAGTTTTAGTATTGATTATAATTAATAATTAGAAAGTTCAACTTTTTATTTTGAAAAAAAAAGCAGTTATGGACCATCATTAGAGAATATGGATGGAAAAAAAAATCTATCATTATTTCTTTTTTTTTTATAAATCTAGATTTTTTTTCCAGTTTTCTTTTGATTTTTTCCCTTTTTTTCGGAAAAACTTTTCGAGTGCATATGAAAAAGAAAAAAAAGTTAAAAATATATAGTCTGAGAAAAATGAAAGGTACTTGGCAATGTTTTGAGCTTGGCAATGCGCTTTTTCAGTCTGTTTTTTTTTAACTTCATCATTTTCGTTTTTAATAAAGTTTCTTCTTTTTCTTTTCCATGAGTTCCCTGATGAGAGAAACAAAAAAAAA
>JAOUZG010037308.1:1437179-1458556 GCA_026289955.1 Argiope argentata
GCTATGATATCATAGTTTTGCGTCAACTTTTTAAAAACGCATCTGCTGCCAAAGAAGCATACATAGTAGTAATGCAATACTGGTAAAAGTAGGTAAAAATATTCGATTAAAAGATGTTGATGAATATTGCCATTTATGCTGATTGCCTACGGGATTTCGAGCTTTAATTATTCGTCGCCTTCAATTATTCAAAATACCCTATGGAAAACAACATTATGTTCTCACATTATAAAAGTCTAGTTTGAAACTTCGTGTCATTATAAAAAAATTTTAATTTAAAAGGTAGACGAATTACCTTGATTTTATTTTAAAAATTGATTCTTTGTTATATAGCTGCTATAGTGTACATACAAAACACGAATTAATACTGCCTCTACGCAAGACAGTATAAATACAATATCCAAAACAATAGAAAGTATTGCCATAAAATATAATTGAAGATACTTAGACAAATAGCATATAATACAATTGATGTCACATAAAAGTTTATATTTTAAATTTCAAAAGGTGTAAAAAATCAGCGGTAATTTTAGGCAGTAATAATATTTAAAGTTACAGAGGGAAAAAATGTAAAAATTTAATTACATTGTAATTGTAAATCTTGCCAAAATTTAAAAATCTCTTAGTCCCTCTTAAGGTTTTTCTGTAGGTATTTGGCAGCTAATCAGGCTGTAGATTATTTTAACGATTGTTCCATAAATTAATAATATTATCCAATTTTTAAAATTAATTAATAATACCAATATATTATGTACATAATAATATTGGACATAATAATTTTTGGCAAGTTCTGGTATGTAAGGTGAAAACCTCATAATTCAGATAACATCAACTGGACACGAGTAATTATTTTTTTCTAGTGGTTATGTTACTCGGCAACATACCCTAACATTAGGAGTTCGATCCTAGGGCAAGCTATTCATTCACCCACAATGGTGACCCGCGATCTTGAATAAACAACTTTCTACAGCTGTTATGGCGCCCTCTACAGGTAGCAAAAGTCGTTAGGCGCAATAGAAACAACAGCCAACATCTTCACTAACAAATCACACACGCTCGTCATATGCTTCGCGCAAAATCATTGTTCATCTAACCAACGGCTCACTGGTGGAGAGTACAGGGTGAAAGCCTCATAAGCCAAATAACATCAGCAGGAATAATTACCTTTGTCTAGTGGCTATGTCTTTCCGTTACAAGCCCTAACGTAGCGATTTCGATCCTAGGGCAATCTATCCATTCATTCATACATGCTTAATAATACTGGAATCAAAATAAACGAATTATGGGAGTTAAGAAATTCAAAGATGAGGTATCACTGTCGCTACAGTAATTTATCAAAGATTTGATTAAATGAAATACCGTCTTCAATGTTTTAAATAATCACTGAAGATAGTAATTCAGTGTTTGTTAAAAAAATCGAACAATGAAATTTTGTTTCCTTGGGAAATATAGAACCACTCTAGAGCCTTCTGAAGAGGAGAACTTTAACATCCTCGTATGACAAATATTTCTTTATATGCTGGTTCTATTTTTAACGTTGAAACTAATTTAAAAAATAAACTACAATCGTAATTAAAAATTCTACTTAAACTTTAATCGGAATTGTTTGCTTATTTTAGAAAAAGTTCTAAAAATATTCTTTAGAAAATTATGTAAATCTGCACAAAAGGAAATGATAAATGATGAAGTAAAAATTAATGGCCTTTATTTGTTCAGATATTAATTCCGATCTTTGAAAAATTAAATCTATCTTAATTAAACTAAACTAGTTTTTAATTAAAAAAGGAAAAGGAAAAAAGTTAAGAACCTAACTACTTACTTTAACTTTCTAGGGGTATAATTAACTGTCGGTTATAAATTGAAAAGGTTTGTTTCTTTTTTTAAAAAAATAAAATAAAATAAATGCCATTCACTTTCTTATTTACAAACTATTCCATCGCAAAAGGTAATTTCTTTTCCCGCCAAACTTTGGACAGAATTATTTATGTTCAAACTGGAACACGGCAGTTCGTTCTACATCTCTTTCAAAAATGCATCGACAAAATAAAATAAACAAATAAATCTTCAACAGATAAACATATAAACACGTAAGAAAAACGACAAGACGGCCCCTTATCGTTCAAAAGATAGGGTTAAAAAATGCTGCATTGTTGAGAAAATAGTCCACTTCTGGTTGAAAAGCCGCGTATGCAAAGGCGTGAAAAATTTTAAAGGGGAAAAATTGAACCTCCAGAGCCATCCATCATAAAGCAGGCGGCTCTTTCTTTTTCGCTGGGACGTTGCCTAATTATGACGTCAACGAAGAGCTGAAGATAATTTCCTTTTTTTAGCCGACTTGATGCATTGGAGGCTTGGATGTCACAATATGTATTTCCTTCTTTTCTTCATAGTCTTGGATAAATGTTTAGCTGGTCCTGGAGACGCGGGTAAGCTTAAAATTCAGTTATCTCTCCTGGTTTTAATAGGAAGTTATGATCATTAAAGTCGTTTGGTAAATGGCCGCAGGATTTATACATAAGCGCCATTTCTTTATCTTTTTGTGAGCGTTATTTTTTCGTAATTTTGAAAGTTCGTTATATTAGTACTTTGTTTAAAGTCGAGCTTAATTTTTCCTCTTTAGAGCACAAAAGTTTATATCACATTTTCTCTTCTTTTCCTACGTAGGAAAATTATTTTTGAAATTATTTTGATTACGCGTTTGGAATTAAGTAGCTTGATACATTTCGGAATTTATGCAAAAGCGATATTTCTTATTTATTTTTTCGAGGTTATTTTAGCTTAAGATCAATTATTATGTACATAAACATTGGATTTAAACTTTTTTTAACTTCGAAGGTTCTTTAAGGATACCTCTTCTTCCATTTTACTTAGAACAGAAATTTGTTTTCAAAAATGTTTTTAATTAGATAATTTAAGTTTTCTCCATAGAAGATATTTTGCTGAAAATGTTATATAGAGAAATTTCATTTGGATTAAATATTTATTTGAACATTTTCTTATAAGGTATTTGAAAGAAATTTAAAAGAATTTATTGAAACTTGGGAGCCTATTTTAGGGGAAATTTTAATAGCTGTTTGAAGAACTATTTTTTTAAGATTTAAAACTCTTATTTATATTTCTACGTTATTGTTATCTCAATCAAACTTTTTTTTAAATTTCAAAGGTTCTTTAAGATACCTCTTCCCCCATTTTACTTAGAACAGAAATTTGTTCCCCCCCCCGAGATTTTTTAAATTAGATAATTCAAGTTTTCTTCATAAAAGACATTTTTTTCAAAATGCTGTATAGAGAAATTTAATTTGAATTAAATATTTATTTGAAAATTTTCTTTAAAGGCATCTGAAAGATATTTAAAAGAATTGATTTAAACAAAGGAATCCATTTTAGGGGAAATTTTAAGAGTTATTTTAAGAACTAATTTTTTAAGATATTAAAACTCTTATTGAAATATTAAAACTCATATTTCTACGTTATTGTTATCTCTATCATACAGAAATCTGAATTTTTGTATTTTTTTATGTAAATTTTCTAATGGATTTGATACATTTTTGTACTTATTTGCAGTTTATTAAATGATTGAAGATAATATATTTAATTTATTTGCATTAAAATAATCATTTGTATTAAAATATTTTAACTATTCACTCCTAGAATAATTTTTGTTATGAGTTTCAGATATTTTAAAACTATTCTATTTGCTTCAAAACGCCTAGGAAAATAGCAACAACTGTTGAATGTTATATAGATAAGTAAATATATTTTTTAGAAAATTTCCATTAGTTCAGATTTTTTTATATAACAAAGATTCTGTAAATAAATTTAGTCAAAAATAGCTTAAATAGTAGAACTTCCATTATTAAATGACATTATAATTGATTTGTTATTGTAATTATAGTAACATCTTTTGCATATCAGAAATTGCATTAAATTTCCTAAAACAAAATTAAATTTCAAATGATATATCTTTTTAAAATAAGCAAGACAAATCCTCAAAACTTTTTAATCCTTAGTTTTCTAAATACATATATGTCATTTCCATGAAAATATTGAATTATTCTTGTAATCTTTATTAAAATAAAATAAGAAATTTGTTAACAAATTGTATTCAATGGGTTCCAAGAATATGTATTATATTTCTAAATTAAAAAAAATGATTGACTGTGTAAAAGTGAGTTTAAAATAAAAGCGATTTATTCTAAAAATTGCATTCAAAGTCTTTTAAGATAATTTTACGTATTTTTTAATATAAAAAGTCGATTTATTGCTTTTGAACTATGTCAAAATGAAAAATAATCAAACCCACTTATCTCTAATATTTTTCAAATTGCCGATTTAGGAAAATATATTATTCGAGAAAAGAATAATAATTGTATAAAATTTTAAAGGAATTTAATGGAATTTCTATTTTTCCTTGAAAATTTCGAAACCCAAAACCCTTTTTTAAAAAGTATGTTGACGTTTATGTTTCAAAAGTATATATAAAAAAACAAAATTAAAGACTGAAACTTACTTATTTTCTATATTAATTTTTAACACACAATCGAAACTTTGAAAAAAGTTAGTAATTCTGCTTTTTATAGGTTTAATGTAAACAAGTAATGTAAAAAACAATTTTTAAAAAATCAATTCCCAATTAAGATGTTAGGAAAAAAATCATTTTAGTTTTTTAAATTAAATAATTGCAATTTTTGTTCTCGTGTTCCACTTTACAATGGAAGAAGGAGTGAAATAGCTTTTGAAGTTATGGACCCCAGAGCACCCCAATAACGATTGTGTGATCAATATTCGAGTTCTTAGTAGCCCCATAACACTAGACCTGGCGAGCTTTGCGACCAGGTTCGACCTCGCTGTAAAAAAGATGTGAATCCAACGCCCGACCAACCAGGCTATCCCAACCTGACAAGTGCTACTACTATAAAGAACTAATATAAAAACGAGAGAGTTAGTGTTTAATTAATAAAATTAATAAATACATTTAATTAATTAATAATAAATGTAATTAATAAATAAATTTATTTAATTAATAATAAATTTAATAAATAAAAAAATTTAATTAATTAATAATAAATGTAATTAATAAATAAATTTAAATAATAAATATTCGAAAAAACTATATTAACATCAAATGTCATCCACTACAAGTTTTAAAAAATTTACATGAACTTGATTGGATGAATAGAAAGTATTTTATTAACGATTGATCTTGTATTTTGAATTTCTATTCAGTATTTCTGAATGTTTCAGCTACGGCAATCATTTGATAGATATTGTTTTAGCTTTGCCAAATAAAAATGCTCCAGCCTCTTCACATTAGTAAGAAATTTTCATTAAAAAAACTATCTCTCTTAACATGAAGAGTAAATAACTTGTTAACGTCTTTCAAGGCCAAATTTTGGCAGAAATTTTCGTTAAATAGAAGCTTGTTTTATTTAAAGACAGAAGAAAACAAATAATTTAGAATTTTAGAAAAACAAAAGAAAATTTGTATGTAAATGAGTTTTTATGATTTTATAAACACTTTCCTAAAATGTCTGTTTTGAAATTTATGCTTGATTTTATGACTACGATCAACAATATGGATGAATGTATTAGCTTTTGAAAAGAGAACAAATTAGCATAATAATATTTATTATAATAATTCATCAACTAGAAATTATTTTTTATGATATGATGAATAAATGGTATGCAAAGGCCTTTCCAAGTAGTTTTGCAGAAAATTTCACAAAACAAAAAGTTTCTTTAACTCTTTGAAAAGAGATGGTTGCACCAAAAGGATTTTTATCATATCAGATCATGATCTTGTTTTAGGAATAAGGTTTTGTGGCGTCAGCAAAAACCAGTAGGAGAAAAATAAAAATTTTATTATCTGCACGAGCATCTCAAAAAAAATCAGCTTTTAATAACGCGTTGCCCTTGCATTTACAGAAACTCTGATTTAAAAAAATTAATAACTACAACAAAAAAATATAGAAAAATGACATTTTGAGCACAAGATTATACGTAACGAAATAAATACGAAATGTGATATTTTTTCAAACAATAAATGCGAGATAAAGTTTTTTTTGAATCGTTTGCAATACTAAAGGGACTCATTCAATGAAGCCATTAAAATGAATAAAAATATAATTTAAATCGCACGAACACGTGGTGCTTGACCGGTCAAATGATGCTCTGACATGATACATTGAAATATGCATAGCAGATTTCATTTTAATCTTTATTTTAAGTTGGTTTTCCATTTCATAATTGAAACTAGCAAATTATTACTACATAGCATTATTACTGCACTATTACTTATTACTGTACTATTACAGCATTAATACTGTACTATTAAAGCATTATTACTGCACTGTTAAAGAATTATTACTGCAATATTACTTAGTACTGTTCTGTTACAGCATTTTTACGGTACTGTAATTATTGCACAGTAAATTAATTAAATTTTTGATTACAAACTATCTTGTCGAATTCTAACTGTTGATATTTACAGCCCTGAAAAATATGAAACGCTCTTTAAAATTTTATTTCAAACTGATATAGATATAATTAGTACCCATGCTTCATTTTCTTTTCCTTCTTGGTTTCATTTCTCATTCGAACGCTATGTAAATTATTCCTAACTAATAATTTCTAGAACTTATGAGTCACGGTGGCTTATTTATTTCCCATCCGAAATTGCACCGCTCCTTATTCTTAATTTTGACTCAGCAAAAAACAGCAGACGTTCATTAGCGTCTGTCGTTCACAGCTAATTATACTTCGGAGCACCGGTTAAATTTCATTAAGGTTTGTTAATTCATTGAGAGTAACGAACTAGTTACGGTTTTGGTCATGAATACCAAAGAGTTGAGATGTTTAAAAATTCTTCATTTGCTGTCTACTGCTCACGGATCTGAATTATTAACAAATAACTAGCTACTCGGAACATGATTTTGTGTGCCTTTATTTTTCAATATCTTTTTTACATATTTTCTCATTCTGGAAATATAGTGGAAAAAAAACTATTGCAATATTATAATACTAGCCGTTTTTGGGGACCAGCTTGTTTGCTCAGATTATTGGTCTTTTAAGCAATTGAGAATTTTAGGAATTCTTTTTTTTTTTTACTTTACCCAATTTTATTGGATGTCAGAAAAAAAGGAATTTGATTTTATCGTGCTATGAAAACGATTCTTTTATCTTAATTGCAACAATGGCAAAACACGTAATTAAACGTTTTTAAAGAATGCGTTTTTATTTCTTCATAAAATTACAACAATGTAACGGATTGTGTATTAGATTAAATTATCAAAAAATATTTTAAAAAAAGAAAGTAATCATAAAGATATGAATTGATATCAACAAAATATTAATAACCATGTTAAAACACGCACACACACACACACACACGCACGCACACACACACGCACGCACGCTCACGCACGCACACACGCACGCACACACACACACGCACACACAGTTTTATATTATTGGATAAAAATATAAAATTTCAGCCATTAAAGGCAGTATAAAAAAGTTTGAAAACGGTGTAGAATGCTTAAATATGATAAACACCTATTGATTTAAAAAAGGAAAAAAAAAAGGAGCATGTGGTGTTTTATCAAGAAAATGAGATAATGTGCAGTTGTTAAAATGCTATAAACTCTGAGTTGAGAAAGAGGGACCGATAGAGTAGTCTCGTGATTGTTTCAAACCAGTTTAAATTGATTAAGGACTTAAATTAATGAAGATAAATAATGACTAAAAATAGTAATGTTCTCACATGATAACTTGAAATTTAATATCGAAGGTATTAATTAATATTTTTATTAAAAAAATTTATTACTGTTTTAACATATGAGAGATAAAATATTCATTCGTATAACAGATGTTTCAAAATTTTATATCTACCTCTGCTAACAACAAAGCTTTGCTGCAGCTAGATGAGAAGAAGGCATGTTGTTGTTGTTACTTATGGCACTTGCCATGGACAAGCCCCGCTGATACATCAGCAGATTTTAACACTAAACCTACCGGATATTCATCTATCCATTGGAATTGCCATTGGAAACGGGTCATTTGACCCGCTCATCGTAACTTTAGTGTTAAGCCGGAAATATACGTCTCTTTGTTTTACAAGTAGCGCCATCTAGGGCCAAGAGTACGATTTTGGCTACACACACGCCACTGCCCTTTTTTAGAAGGCGGACTTCATTCATTCATATTCATTCACTCCTCTCAGATCGTAATTTAGACCAGGAACAGAGAACGATCACCTTTGACCCAGTACCCCAAGTGTTATTACTCTCGACATGGAGGACTTTGCGACCACGAACAGATTTAACGAGCGCCAAACGCCACACACTCGAGGAATCTTTTGGCCGGTGAGCTTCAAACCCGTAACCTAAGGAGTACGAGTCCAAAGCTCTACTAACCAGGCCATCCCGGCCCAGAGAAGGCATAAAGAAACTAATTAAAATGGATAGTTCAAAGTATGAATGTGTCGTGTGTCTGATGTTCGCGAAACCTCGAAGATTCCCAAATCCCAAATCCCAAGGACTCTGTTTAGAATTAAAATTAATCTGAAAGCTTCCAGATGACATCGGTAAACAATGCATTTCTGATCATTTGGGAGCTTTGCAGACGTTTGAATTGTGTAGATATAATCATTCATTTTTCATTCCACATAGTTAAAGGATATTTATTTACCTTCGCTTAAAATAGCGAATCACAAATGTAACTAATATTATAATCAAAATATCACAAACAAATACTAAACCCATCGACATGTTATATAATGTCTTTGCATAAAAAATTAACCAGGTTTAAATAATCGAGCAAAAGCTAGCAAAGCTTGGTAAGAAAGATATTAATCCTGAATATAACGATAATATCTTAGTTGAAGAACAAAAACTGAACGAGTTTCACCAAAATTCTCTTCCATTTCAAATAAATCTATCAAAACTCGTCGTTTCAATGATCAAAACGATTCGGACAGATCCTATCAAATTAATTTAAAAAAAAAACGTTCAGGTATTTTCACCATCCTTAGAAAATATCAGCCAAGAAATCAGCAACAAAAATTTCATGACAATTGGTCATATTGGTGGAATTGTGTTCAAAAAAATTCTTCTCTATAAAATTAAAAGAGACGAATTTGCATTGCTTTTCATATTCCGCGACATCAGAGAAAAGCAATAACATTTTTATATAGTGCTCGGTAAATGTCATAAAATAAATTTGACTACGGTCATTTGGCAAAACTAATGTTTAGTAGTAGTATTTATCCTATCAGTTTTTTTCTTTTTTTTCTGTTTTATCTGTTATTTTATGCTGTTCTTAAATGTTCATCCAATTGGATTTTTTTGAAGTATTATATTATTAAAGTTAAAGCAAACGATTTTAATTTTAATTAAAACTTTATTAAGAGTTATAGGCAAACGATTTTTATTTTAATTAAATCATTATTAAAAGTTAAGAGAAAACGATTTTTTTGTAAATACATTTTATTAATTATATTTCAATTAATTCTTGTACATACTGTTTTAGTGAAAGGAATAAAAAAGAAGTGGAGATGAATTTTAAAATGTTTGGAGTATCATTTTTATTTTAAGACTTTAAAACGCTCTGCAAGCTATATTTTGAAGCTAAAAAAAATACGGGTTGTTTTTTAGAAAGCACGCAAAATATAGTATTAAAATAATCACATCTTGGCGCTTTAGGGCTGATTCTAGATAAAAATGTTGGTACCATGTTAAAATAGCTGTGACAACGGTCGAAGAAATATTACTTTTTAGTAGCAATAAAACAATGGTGAATCAACAGCAGTACGAGACTAATAGAAAAATTATATTTTTGGATTTAAAATTAAGCAGGATTTGGGGTTAATTAGTTTCCATAAAATATCATTTTAAAGGGCAGTATTTTAAATCATGTTCATATGGTACAATTTAAATAAACTGTATTAATTTAAGTTAGAATCCATAGCGTATATTACTGGAATTACCAAGCGGGAGTGGTCTTCCCAAAACTTTCTCAGATAGCATAATTCATAAAACTGATTTAAAAATTAAATATGCCTTGCATGATGCTGGCGTATATTAACTAACCTTAAACGTGAATTCAGCATTTTTACAAATTCTACAGAACAATCTACTGTTTATTATATTCGAAACAATCATGACAATAGAATATTCCTATTATTTGCAAATAAAATCAAAGCAAATTATTTCAGTATATATGAGCAAATCTGATAACACAATTGTAAAATATTATAGTAACTTTATTCCCAAGGATAACTATAGGCTTTCGTTGCTCTGATTTTAAATATTTCGACGATTCATTGTGAATCATAAATGAACACAGCAACAGTTATTCAAATTGTAATAATTATATTAACTTTACCGTAATACGAAAAAATAGTGCAATGGCAGACAAAAATTATTTGAAATGAACACGAGTCATAACAAATAAAGAATGCTTTTGCAAACAAATTATGATGTGAAAAGGCTTGATTTTAGTAAATGTAAATTGAAAACTATGGTTAAAATACCGTTTTAAAGAAATTAGTTAAAAATAAATATATAATTTATGAGTTCAAATATTGATATCAATAAAGAGATAATTTTTTAGACTTTAACTTGATGTAGAAATCATTTTTGTGTCATAATATTTTCGGAAGTTATCTCGGAAAAATACCGAAATTTCGCTTAATTTTTAATTATTCTAATTTGAAAATTTAAAAAATCGCACCGAAATGCTCATTATACACCTACCAAATCCAAATTATTCATCGCCAAATTAGTTAGTTGTAGACCAGACGGTTTGACCTGTAGATTACCAATACACACCTACACATTCAGCTTTATTATCAGTATAGATAATAGTGAAACTACAGTCGAAAACATTTGGCACAGATTAGCCAAATGTTTTTGACAATTAGCCAATTAGCTCTTTCGCCAAAAACAAATCTCACAAATCAAATGGAGTAAAAAAATTATTTGAAATGAACATGAGTCAAAACAAATATTGAAAGCTTTTGTGAAAAAAAAAATGATTTAAAATGTACTACAGTTTTATTTGTGTGTAGATTTCTTCATTTAAATAATAACACCTAATATTTATTATTATTAAAATCAAGTGCAATTAAATTAAAACAATATACTCAAAGTAGTGAACAGAATTAAAATAATTTAACTCGAATGAAAGAGAATGAAAACTTTTAAATGAAAGATTCTAAAGATTGTTTGAAATGAACCTGAGTCAAAACAAATAAAGAATGCTTTTCATAAACTAATTGCTAGTTGTTTTTGTTTAAAAACGAATTATTTAAAAGAAGCAGAGCAATAATTTTATGTGAGGAATTTTTGATTGGTTGGTTTGATTTTATGGCGCAAGGAATAGATTTGATCATTCTGCTTCAAAAATGTTTCAAACAAGGTTTTCGTGGTGAAACTTGCAGCATTCTAAGAAAAAGATACTAGTAAAACTGATGTAAAATTTAAATATCTTTTAAAAAGGTAAAAATATATGAATGAGGGTTATCCCCTAAAATGCCACTTAACTTAAAAACAGTCGTTCCAAAATGAACTTGTCATTATGTACAAAAATCTTGACATACACATAGAATATTTTTAATCGTTAAAATACAATTGTATTTATTATAAAGTGGTTGGGGCATGATCAGAGTATTGTTGTTGTTGTTGTTTCTAATTCTTCCTGATCTAGCGGCAGTTAGATCATATCCATGACCCCCTGAACCCTTGCGAAGTCAAGCAGCAAAAGAGGATCCGAATGAACATCCATTAGGCAGATCCCCAAGCAATTAAGGATATGTTCGAGAGAAGTTGACTACAGGTTGCATTTACTGCATTTCAGGAAGACTTTGCGACCTGTGACTAAAGTCAAGCTTTCCAAATGTCCACTGATGGGACTTAAAATGGCAGTTTGATCAGTTCTATCCCTCTAAAATTTCAGAAAGCTCCCGGGGCTTTTCCCGAGAAACCGGAGATGGAAGGGGAGGAAGAGCCAAATCTACCCATCTTTAGTCTTCTTTGCAGAGAAGATCTCTTGAAAACTAAAGGGGTAGTTAGTAGTTGCTTTCACAAAGCAGCCCTTTTTGGCCAAACTATCTGCCACTTCGTTTCCAGGGACGTTCACTTGAGAGGATCCACTGAAAGTGGATATCCCTATTCTTGGTTAGGTTTTTAAGCTTATTTATAATTCGAGAGCAATCAAGGTCAAACACTCGATTCCACTCTTGTAAGTGCTGAATCGATCTGCGTCTATCTGTAAGGATCCAGGTATCTCAAGATTTTGTACAGTGGAGGACAACCACCAAGCCTCCCCATGATCAGAGTGTAAAAGATTTTTCGTGAGGAATATTTGAGGCATTTTTTTAAAAAAATGTATATTTATTGACAAAATTTTAAAAGTCGTGCAAATTTTTTTCTAAATTTTTACTTAATTTCTGAGAAAAGATTACATTGTTGTTCTGAAATTCGAATCGTTTGCATTGTTTCATCAAATAATTATTCGCATGATTTTTTACATTGTCGAAAGTGGAAAGCGGAAGGATTTTATTCAATATATTTATAGTTTATGAGATGAATAAAAAAGTGGGATTTCAATACTCCAAAGTTTTTAATTGCGTCATGATATCAAAGGATTGCTTCCATTTAGAATTTTTATGTAATCGATGAACAGAAAAAAAGCAAGACTATTAAAAATTAGTGGACTCTGTGTAGTTCGAAGTTAATAAACCGGAATTAATTGAGATATTTGAAAATTCATTCGTGCGCGTCTAGACAAAAAATAGGGCATGAATAAAGAAAGGCTTAAAAGGGACACTGCGGAGATCAAAGTGGATAAACCAGACTTAGTTAAAGTAATCTAAAACTCAAAGATTTCTTTTTGCTGAAAATACTTTGCTTATAGCATTTTGTGACTCATTCAGCCCTTACAAGAAATATAAAAGAATTGAAGGCCCTCAGTTGATTAAAAGGATTGATCGATGCAAATACGAAACCTTTATTTGAAGTTTCAACGCCGATTAACAGGTCTGATTGAACACATTCTCATTGTAATTGTAAGAAACGTTTTCTTCAAAGGTTTCCTTATCAAGCGGTTGGTAGATTGACTGATTGTCTCTATATAATACAAGGACCAAAGTCCACACCATAGTAAACCACATTCATAAATACCAAGACCTCTTCAAGGCCTACAATAGTTGAGACCAGAATTCTCCTTGTGAAAATCAACCAAAATTATAACTTAAAAAGTCCCTCAAAAGTGCAGATCTCATGATGGAAATCAAGACCCCAGGACCAAGATGGACGCTATGTATTTATTTCTGACTCTATAGGGGTTGTTTATTAGCCATACATATATTCACAATTTAACTTGTCAATTTTACCCCTTTTCAGTTGGAAATTTATTTCCCTGTAAGTTCAACCCACAATCAAAATTTGTTTCATTATTCTAGTCTCCTCCATCCAGTTATAACTTCAGAAAAAAATGAAAAAATTCATGTAAGATTTGACACCAATGGCATTCTCTCCGGAAATCCATGAATACTGTATCGTACCTTTTTTTTTACCTTTAGCAAACTTTTCCTTTTTTTCTCTCTCTTTCTCCCATCTTGTGCTCATCCAACTGGTTAGATAACTTATCGTTATAGGCACCATGGGCACAGGATGGCGTTATGTTATGTATAATACAAAGGTCAATACTGGTCAGAATGCGCCAAACGCATACTAACATCAAATATAAATTTTAAAACAATGATATAAAAGAACAATATGGAAAATTCAGAAGTAACAAGTAATATAAAAGTGAGTTTTTAAAATTAATTCCTACTTAGATTATTAGGAAAGAAATTATTTTAGTTACTTTTTATTAAATAATTAGAATTGTTGTTCTCGTGTTCTGCTTTACAACGGAAGGAGGGGTGCAGGAGCTTCTAAGAATACGGACCCCTGAGCATCCGAGGGCAGAAATCTGACTTCCAGCTCATATACGTCACAAAACCTTTTTACTTGGCGTTCTTTATTCATGAGTTTTAATCATTCATTCACAGAACGCAATTTAGATCTGAAACACAGAATGATCACCTCTGACCCAATACCCCTAGTGGTATTACTCTCCACATGGAGAATTTGTGACAACGAGAGATTTAACCGCATAGGGAGAGTTTATGGCTGGCAGATTCAAACCTGCAGCTCAAGGGATGCGAATCCAACTCCCTATCAACCAGATTATCCTGGCCTAACAATTACAATTACTGTAAATAATTGATCAAAATTTATATTGGAGAGAAAGTTTATTTAATTAAGATTTTTATAAATTAATAAAAAAATAATGAATTAATATTTTAAAAACTGTATTTGCTAAGAACCAAAGCTAGCCGCTTCATTTTCTTGGGCGGAGCCAGCCACCAATCATGTAAACATCACGTGACTTAACTGTTGATGTTTGTAAATTCTCCTTTTTTTTTTTTCAGGAGAAGCGAACTTGACCCTGGTATGAGGGGATGTGTGATCTCGGCTCTCTCCCGTGTAACTTTAATGTGTAGTTCTCTAGGCCTACTACACTAAGGCTTAATCATGTGCCTTTTATTATTATTTCTACTTAAACATCAATTTAACTGTGACTGTAATACCGAATGTTTTTTTTCCTTCACCTTCTCTAAAATCGTTCAGTCTCTCGCCATTATATGCTGTAACGTACATTACCAATAAACCTCATAAAAGACAACTCGTGTCTTCAAGTTATTTCAAAGAGGCTACAATCGTGACCTAGTTCACCTATTAGATAAGTTATTGCTCGATCAAGAAAAACAGCAATAATTTAATTTGATTTTTTACAGTATTAGCATCAATTGTCATCCACTACAAGTTTTAAAAAATTTACTTGACCTTGATTGGATGAATGAAAAGTATTTTATTAAAGATTGAACTTTTTAACAAGATATACAAAATATAGGGAGAGTGTGAGCTAATAGTAGTGCTTGAAAAATACAAGAGCAAATGTAATGAGAAGTTAATCACTATGTATGGAATTAATGTCATGAACAAGTGAGACAGCGTTGATAGTTTAGGGTACGCTAGCACCTCCATCAAATTAGATTAAGACTTCCTGAAATATTTATTCTCGAGAATTCAAGAATTTCCTTCCCTGACATAAAATCTGTTGGACATGAAAGGCCATTTCGCACTTTGATCGTTTTAGAGCTAGATCCGAATGAAGTAGATGTTTATGAGTGGAATATGTATGACCAAGGAAAAGTCTGACTAGCAGGACACGCAGGTGATGACTGAATCATTTAGCTTTAATTCCAGTAAAAGATGGTAGTTTATTTTTGAATTATGGATCCCATGTATATCGTCATAAAAAGAGGGAATTTTGCTTAAGAAGAGGGATTTTTTGGATTTTAATGGCAAAAGAGCCATGGTATTGACTATGCTGCTCCAATGGCAGAACAAAGAATTTAAAAAATTTGGCAGAAAGGAATTTAAAAAGAGGGAATTGGCAGAACAAAGAATGCACGATCTTGAATGAACATTCTGCTACTTTCAAGCATATTCCTAAATACAGATAATTACTGTCTCCCTCTCCCCTTTTAAAATAGGGAACTTCAGATACTGTTTGAAGCACAACGTTTGATCACATTTTTATCTTCTGAGCTTTGCACATGGGCATTTTGTGCTATAGTGTATGTTAAAAAGGACAACGTACGCATTCTGGACGCTTTTTCTGCGGCTAGTTTGGTTTGTTTGGTTTTATGGCGCAAGGAATAGACTCGATCATTCTGAGCCAAAAATTCGTTAAAAATGTTCTTCGTGTAGAAATTTAAGGCATTCTAAGAAATAAATATATTTAAATCAGATATAAAATTTGAATATCTTTTAGGAAGTTAAAAACATTTAATGGTGATTATCACTCAAAATATCAGTTAAATTAAAAACCGTCGCTTCAAAATGAACTTGTCTTTTTTTACTATAATCTTGGCATTCGCATAAAATATGCTTAGCTGTTCAGACACAAACAGATTTAACGAGCTCCAGTCGCCATACACTCGGGGAATCTCTGGTCGGTGAATTTCGAACCCGTAACCTAAGGAGTTCAAGTCCAACGCTCTACCAACCAGGCCATCCCGGCCCTAATATAGCACAATTCCCTTGTTGTAGGACAAAGAGAATAAAAAATCCCTCCCAACGGATTTCATATTCTGTTGTTATCTGAGATGGCGTATTTTTGGGGATATTTTTTAAGGTTTAGCACGATTTTGTCATGAAGGGTGAGAAGTTCTACTGTTTCTCTTTACTTCTCATACGAAAAAGCAGAAAATGGATTTCTTGTGTAAGGTTTCTCAAGTTGCACAAAAATAAGGTGCGATTGTAGTTTAACCCCCTGTTTAGCACGTTTTTCAAAAATCGCCAATTCGCCAACCATGAAAATGCGCCATGTTTTGTTAAACTCTACCGTCAAGAAGAAAGATAACCTAGGGTTGCCATAATAAAAATAATCCATAGGGTTGCCATAATAAAAATAATAACGGGGTTACCAGCATTGGCGTATTATCGCCAACTTGGCGAAGAAGGGGTTAAATTACACATCAACCGAAATGGTGATTAATTCAGTATGGAATTTTGATAAAATAGAAAATTTTGCTTCTCTAACAGTCAATGATACTGTTTACAACTTGATTGTTATAATTTCAACATTTCCACAATGTTAAAAAATGCATACTTAACGAAACTGAGGCAATTGATCAAAATCATTATTAGCCAGATGAAAGTTGTCCATCTTTTATGACCCTGTGATTTTCAATTTTTTAAAAGCCTCAACTTTTCAGCTTTCTTGAATTTTGAAATGCTATTTAAACTCGAAAACATTTTAAATTCGCCAAAATTTTATTTTTTTCTCTCTCCATTACTCGCCAAATTTCATATAAGTTTTAAAACCACTTTCATTCCACTGATTGGCTAATATGGCAACGATGCTTATGGCATTTTCCTCTCTTACCGGAACACTTTTTCTCCCATTATTTTTGATGCAAAAGACAATTTGTTAAACTAATTCGTTTGGATGGAATTGTCTGCTCGTTATCCTCAGAAATAATAGGCGCTTTTTCTTCCAGATTGTTACAGTTCACATTCGCAGTCTTTTTCACTCCGTAATATTTCTCTTGTTTAGAAATGATAATTAAAATGAAAAAAGATGGATTGTTGCCAAAATTGAACTATTTGACGCCAATTACTATGCCAGTTTCGCACAATATTTAAGATGGTTTTATTAGAATCATGAGGATTGGCCAAAAGACCGCCAATTTGGTATTCTGAAATTTTACTGGAAATCTTTTTCACTATTGGGATTTCTGCTGCAAAAAAACAATTTGTTTTACCAAACGATTTTGATTGAATAACTTCTTGGTTTTTTTGGCACAAGGGCCATAGATTTGGCGCCAGACTAAGTAAAATTCTTAAAAGTTAAAATTTCCAAATTCCTTTCAATAATTTCTTAGCTTCCAAAATAATTTGGGTCTCTTTTTCTTTTGGATTAGTATTATTTTAGTTTTAAATACGCATAATTTAACATAAGCAAAAATACATTTCTGAATATCAATTTTCCATTCTATTTCCATGGAATAAATATAGGTTCTAGTGCAAATTTGTTTTCTTTTTTTTTTTGGATGGTTTTATGGCGCAAGGACCAGACTTGATCATTCTGCGCCAAACATTCGCTAGTGAAAATTTGAGTGCATCGATTGATTTAGTGATGGCAAATTTCAGCGATGAAGCACAACTTCTGTTTTCCATAACGTTTTATTTTCATTGATGTTACTTGGCGACCAACAGGAAAACTTTTACACTTGGCTCCAATCTTGGCGTTAAAAAATTGCCAAAAGCTCAAGGGGTACCCAATTGTAAATTTTTACCGTTTTATTTTGTCTCATTGCAGAATTTTTTAACCAGTACTCGGTATAATCCCAGTATACGGTACCCCTTAATTTGGCGACTTTATACCGAGAAGCCGTGACGTCATTTCTGCCACGAATACTCGTTGGCTAGTTTCTTAAGCTATGGTTCATACTGACTTAAAAACAAACAAACTTGGCGACATGCATAAATGCTTCGTTTTTGCCTTAAGGGCACCGTTTACTAGGATTCAGCCCATTATTTTCCATTGAAATCTTGCATTATTCTTCTTATAGCACTTTTCTATTCTGAAAAGTTATTTATCTAATACATAAATCATTACAAACTATTTTGTTTTTCTAACTGTAAAACAGTTAATTCGTCTGAAATAGTTATCATTTGCTAAAGAATTCTCTACATCCAGTTCTTCTTATCACTTTTGAGTAAAAAGAGTTGTGACAATATCTACTTTCCAAAATCCACACTGAAGTATTAATAAAAAGATCACATCAAGTTTGCGTAACTGGTATTTCTTGTGATAAATGGAAAAAAAAGTTATAAAATTTTCTTTCAATTCTAAACTGATTTAAGCTGAATTAACTTCAGAAAATAATTCATTCAAGTAGAAAGTAAAAAATCTGACTTCATCTTTATTATTTCGAAAGAAATTTCCATTTCAAATTTCAGCATTGATTTTGTAGTTGCAGTTGCCAAATTTTACATGTAAATAAAATTTTAATCATGAACACGTGACGTTAAAAATGACTGAAATGAAACGCCACGTGAAATTTTAAACTTAAGTAAAACCAATTACTTCAGGATATTCTGATCATTTATGTTTTATATTTTGTGCAAATATTATTTCTTTTATTATTTATTGTAGGATTCCTTTCCACGGAATAAGGTAACCAATTAACCGTGGATATGCAATTTTCTCCAATAATAAAAAAAAATCATAATTTTTTGGGGTTTACAGTAAGAGGTTGACATATATACTAATGATTTCATAAACAGTAGATATCTGTAATGACAAATTTAGTTATTTTGTTTGCAGAAATCCTGCATATCTATACGTAAATTGCTTTTTATTCCTTTCTGTTTTAAGTTTTCTTTCGCAGTATTTGAAAATCACAGCTAATCCATATGCACTTCAAATAGCGTAATGTATTATATGATATTGTAAAATTTGAAAAAATAATATTGTTTTACAATATCCAAAACATTGTAATATGCGAAACTTTTTTTTCATACTCGTTTATATTGGATTCGATTAGCATATAAGATAGTTCCTAATATTGTAAAACCTATAAAATTAATTGATAATTTGATAGCAAAGAATTAATTGTCTTTTTTAGAAAATAAACGTGATCTTTTAAATCAGGGGTGTATAACCTTTTCAGGATAAGGGTCCAAAACAAGAAAAAGGATCGTATTGGGAGCCAAAGCAGCACGTAAATGTTAGACCATGTTATAAACGTGAAAATACTTTTTTATGGCTATACACATGAATTACAATTATTAATTAATTTACTCGAGCACACATAATTCAATAAATAAATGAATAAAACACAAAAATTATAGATGTAATTAAAATACCTTATCACCAAAAAAAGATTCCTACTAAAAAGGTGGCAAACTTGAAATAGAATAACAGAGGAAAACTTTTGGTAACTATACAGAGAACATAATTTAAATTTTGAGAAAAAAATTAATAATCAAAATTAGCAAAAATTAATGAGAAGGCTGGGACTGAATATTTGAACTTATTGATTTTATGTTGGGATTAAGATTGGTTGTGGCAATACGTAGAACAGAAGAAAAGTTTAGATCTTCTATTCTATTTTATTTTTAATTTGTTTAAATTCATTAGTGAGAAAGTTTGTTTACAAATGTAAGTACTGCCAAAGAAAGTTGCACATGCTTCTGTATTTTGCTTTAAGTACGAAAATTTCTTGGGTAAGTCCTTATAAAATTCTAATATTGGTTTTCCGTTGAACTGATTTTTGAAAAAATCAAAATTCTGTAACTGGATTAAGGCTAACTGCATACTCTAAGCAACTAGATTTACATCAAGAGAAAAAGGAGAAGAAAACACATCAATTTTTGTTTGGAACTTTTAAAAATCTGAAAACCGATCATCAAATGCTTTACGCAAGATTTGAATTTTATCCTCATACTGCATTTTCATGTGTGGAAATTTTTTTACATCTGCGAGCTTCTCCTATACGAAAACTCGTACTCGCTCGCAGGTAGCCATGAAGGGAACAAACTGAAAAGCCACTTAATAAAAAATAAATAAACTTAATGAACAAGTGTAAATTATTAATTCTGGTATACAATCGTTTTCGAATCAGAATTTTTCCTCTTTATTTGAAAAACTCTCATTTCCTTTTAAATCATTCTTATTTTATTAACAACATTCGTGGACCAACTTCAAAGACTACGTGGGCCAATTGACAATTCTTTAAAAGAATGTTGTTACTTTCTGTTTATCTTATTGTTTCTCTTATTACTTCATTTTATTTACTAATTTCTTTTCACTTTTGACTCCATTTATTCTTTGAAACTGCCTTTTCCAATACATAGTGTGATAAATTTCTTACTTTATGAAATTCCATCTTATATTATAATATTCCAAAGTTTAATCAAAGTAAATCGTAAATTTTTAAGCGTGAAGTTGCTTATTAGTTTTAAGCATAAATAAAAACCATGCTATTTTAATCTATTATGTTTATTGCGTATTTGAATATTCTTAATAAAATAAATTTCATGACCTTAATACCGTTAAAAACATAACTATCCTCTTAAAGATTCTTTTAATTGCACATTTTCCTTAGTAACTTCACCTTTTATTGCCATTGTTAAGTGTAACCACTTTTAAATCCCTCATAGAAACTATGCAGATTCAATAGACAATTTGTATTCTTTAGCTTTTATTAATTAAAAGTAATCAAGTATTAATAATTTGATAACAAAACGAAAACAGATCAAATTTTATTGCAACAATAACAACTATTGTTAAAAAATTTGTAGTAATTTTTTTTTATTTAAGCTGACTGTACTTTTCCATTAGCTGGGCTTCAGCGAAAAATCGAGAAATAATGTAGAATTCTGCCAAGTTTCCTTGGCGACTTTTTGTTGGCAACCGCTTAACGAAAAAGTACCAAGCTGACTTTGTCTCGCTGTATTAATAATTGGGAGGAAGGATATGTCAATAAGAGATACTCAAAAATAAAATGATTAATAAAGGAACACCAAGTGAAATAAAGATTATAAGGACAATGTACGAAAATGAAATCGACGAATCGCAAATTTCAAGTTATCATGTGAGAATATTATTATTTTTAAGTCATTATTTGATTTAATTAATTTATGTCCTTAACAGTTTAAACCGGTTTGAAACAATCACGATATTTCTCTACCGGTCTCTATAACACACACACACACACACACACACACACACACACACACACACACACA
>JAOUZG010037308.1:1458566-1471508 GCA_026289955.1 Argiope argentata
ACACACACACACACACACACACACACACACACACACACACACACACAACTTTTTGAACTTTTATTTTCAATTTTTCTAGCTGGTAAACAGGGTTTTGAAGCTCGACCGATTTTGAGATGGAATAACAGCTACGATGTCATAGTTGTACATTAAACTTTTAAAAACGCATTTTTTGTGAAGAAGCATACGTAATAATAGTGCAATACTGGTAAAAACCAGTCAAAATTTTAAAAATGCATATGATTTTATATATAATAATAAAGCAATACTATTAAAAGCATGTAAAAAAAATTCTACAACCAATAATTTCGGGTTGGCCATAATATTTATTATTTGTTCGCTAACATAGGAGACATCAAAACCTCCTAACCAAAACATCATTATGTTCTCAAATGATAACAAAATGTGTAAGTCTAAATTGTTACAAATTAACTGAGGAATCAATAAATATTATATGTTTATAAGCATTTCGAAATGATTTGCAGTCTTGTTTTTAACGTGATTTAAAAAAAACAGCTCGAAAAAAATCCTTAAACAATAATTGCCATCAGTTCTTTGCAAATTTAAAAAAATTAAATTCACAGAAATGCACCAAAAAAAATACTTGCGAATTTACGAAAGCTTTAATTCTTTTCTTAATGGGTGATCAAAACATATCTGGCAACTCTTTTTTTTTGTAAATAAAAAATAAAGCAAACGATAAATGCATTAAGATATAAGATATCTTTTCTTCTTTTTATAAAGGGAGAAAAAAAAGAGATTATCTTTATGCATTTTTAGGAATAAGCAGCATTTCTTTATAAATAAGTTTGATTTATTTATGTTCTCATTAACAATGTTATTTAAGGTTTCATTGTAATAAGACCATGTCATTAATGACAGAAATAATTCATTCTGACAGCTAATTACTTCATAAATTTGAAATAATGTCTCGGATTGTATTTTATTTTAAGTAATGAAACATTTGGGATAAATGAAGGGAATGGGAGTTTGCAATTGAAAACCGTAATTTTTTTTTCATCGTCATATTTTGAATATTAATACGCGGAACTGAATCACTGCATTAAATAGCTATTTGGAAAACAAACAGCGAGGGAAATATAATAGCTTAACACTCCGTACAATATGGAGTAAGAAAAGCTCGAGTGTATCCATTATGATTTTAGCGTCGTTATTTGTAATGAGCTACCATTATCTAAGAAATTAAAATAAAAGAACTTCCAAAATAATTTCTCCCGAATCTAACAAATAGATAATAAAATAAAGTACTTTTTTGTTAGTCGGGCGCAAGCGAAAAATCGTCAAATAATATAGAATGCAGACAAAGTGATATCTCACTTGCGCCCGGCTAACGGAAAAGTATCAAAATAATTACAATATGCCTTCTTTATCTTTTAAGAAAGTATAAAATAGTCAATAAAAATATGATTTAAGTTATATAATATTGTTGTGAATTTTGTGTAAATTAGATTAAGTATTGTAAATAGTTTCATTGTATGAAATTAGTTGTAATGGAATCGTGCATTAACGAGAAAAGACCATTCTAAGGGGTATTCCAACAAAAGATCACCAAATTGGACTAGTTTGGCGATGTAGCTGTATTGGTATGCTATCGGTTAATGATATTTCTAAAGGTTTTTACTACAAGCTAAAATGTCAGCTGAGAAATAAAGATTTATTTTGGTAAAGAATGTTGGAGAAATTGCCAGACTTGTCCGAAATGCACTTGGTTTTTTTTTTCGTTTTTGCTCCACCCACTTTAGTGGGACGCTATTTAAGGAGCGGATGAAGGAGGACTTAGGAGAACGAGCTACTTTAGTTAGCTTAGCTAGAGAGAGAGAGTGTGTCTTTTCTTTTTGAATTGAGTTCTATAGCTTCATTGTTAGCCGAAATTAGTTGATTAAATAGAGTTAATTCTCTGCATATTTGCAGCTTGTATTGCGCATATTTAGTACATGTTTTCCTAGACAATAAAGTTTGCAACTTAGCATGGCTCGTGTGAGAATTTTTGTAACAAAGCACACTTGTTTTGTACTACCAGAGCTTATAAAATCTTTTTTATATTCTTTATGTTGATTATTGTATCAAGATTGATTAAAAACTAAATTCATGTAAAAAACTTCAAAAGATTGCGAAATGTTTAAAAAGAAATGTTTAACTGGTTTTTTAATTATGTTTTTTTTTTGCTTTCTCTTGTAAATAAAATAAATCTCTCCTGTTAAATAAAATAAAGTAAACATCAAAAATTAAAACTTCAGATTTCGAAGAATCTACACGTTTGAGACCTTCTCCAGTTAAAAAAATATATATATTCTGAAAATTACTGCCTTTATGTGACAAATATAACTCAAAATTGCTTTGAACTAGATAGATAAAATTTAGTATACCGTCTTTTCCCAAAATTTGAAAATTTCTATCAAATTTTGAGTCAAATTCGATCTAAAGAAATCTGTCTGTATGTCTGTTCATTACAGTTAACATTATAATTATAAAAAGAAGAAAATTAAAGAAATGAAATTCAGTACACAGATTTAACATCTATTTTGTGGTCACCAATTAAATTTTGATTGTTATGAATTGATTTTCTGTCGGTTAGTACTTTCAAAAAAAAAAAATGCAAACGCGATTATTCAAAAACACATTGACTAAAAAATATCAAATTCGGCATGGGAATTTTATAATAACAAATGCAGTTTTGTGTCAAGTCTTTGTTCCACTCAGTTGAAAAAAAACTTAACCAAAGCACAAATTCGAATTTCGAATACTATTAATGGTATGCCAAAAAATTAATTGCCACAGATACTAACGGTATGACAGGGATTAATAGCCAAAAAACTAACGGTATAAAAGGGGTTAATCGTCAAAAAAACTAGTGGTATAACAGGGATTAATCGCCAAAAACTAACGGTTTAAAAGGGGTTAATCACCAAAAAAATAATGGTATATCAGGGATTAATCACCATAAAAACTAACGGTATAAAAGGAATTTATCGCCAAAAAACTAACGGCATGAAAAGGATTACTCGCCAAAAAACTAACGGCATAACAAGTATTAATAGCCATAAAAACTAACGGTATAAAAGGGATTTATCGCCAAAAAACTATCAGTGGGTGTGAGATTAATCGCCAAAAATTAATGGTATAGCCAGGATTAATCACCATAAAACTAACTGCATAAGAAGGGTTACTAGCCAAAAAAATAACGGTATAACTGGGATTAATCGCCAAAAAATAACAGTATACCAAGGATTAATTACCAAAAAAAACTCACCAAGGATAACTACGTAAGACTCAGTAAACATGCAGAATTCAAACCAAAAGTTAATATTTCGTAACTATTGCGCTCCAGTGCCATACAACAAGACATTCTCTGCAATGTCAAATTTATTAGAGGGTATGAGAGAAAGTTTTGGGAGACTACTTTCACTGGTTTTTAACAAAAAAAATGCATCAAGAAATCCATTTTAAGATAATATAACGATAATTAAGCAAAGCGAACTTTGCTTTTTTTCAATTTCTACTGAATATATATATATATATATATATATAAATATATATATAGTTCACATTTTTGTTCGTTAATAAAATATATGTAATTATTCATCCACTCAAGTTCAAGTAATTTTTTAAAACTTGTGGTGGATGACAATGTAGTGTGTGTTAATACAGTCTTTTTAAATATTAATTCATTAATTTTTTTATTAATGAATTAAAAAAAATAACTTTCTCTCCAAAAACATCATTTCTCCATCGCCAAATAAGTAACGAATTCAGTTTGTTTTTTCCCCACACTATAGAGGTTAAACATGTTTTCGACAGATTATTTCAAACAATTCTGCTTATTTTCTTAATGTTTGATGTGTTTAAAAGTAAACATTCTTAATTAATCGATTTTTGGGACTTATTTTGAAGTAATTTCGAATTAAAATAATACAGAATCAAGGAACTAAAAAATTTCTTATCTGTATTGCATGACTCCAACTGGCGTAGAAAATTCACTGCATTTTCGTTACCTCAATTGGCTTTGAATTTTCAATTGACATTGAAAATTCAACGCCAATTGAGTGTGTTCCGATTTATTTCAACAGCTACGAACTTGATTTTGTTTTGACCAGGTATAATTTTTTGATCAATTTATTATATTGTAATTATTTAATAAAAAGTAGCTAAAATTGAAACTTTTATTTGTTGACTTAAGTAGGAATGGACTTAATTAAAAAATAAGTTTCTCGCCAAACATTATCATTTCCCCATCGCCAAATAAGTAGCGAATTCAGTTTGTTTTTTCACCACACTATCGAGGTTAGGTTTAATATATTTTCGACCCATTATTTCAAACGATTCTGTTTATTTTCCTTATGTTTCATGCGTTTAAAATTAAACATTGTTAATTAATCGATTTTTCCCGATTCATTTTGAAGTACTTGCGAATTAAAATGAAACAGAATAATGAAATTTAAAAATTTCTAATCTTAACTGCATTACCCCAACTGGCATAGAAAATTCACGCATTTGCGTTGCCTCAATGGGCTTTGAAAATTCAACGCCAATTGTGTGTGTTCTGATTGTGATCTGATTTATCTTCAGGGAATACGAACTTGATTTGATTTTGGCCAAGTATAATTTTTGATCAATTATTTATATTAATTATAGTCATTTAATAAAAAGAAACGAAGTAGGAATTGACTTAATTTTTTTTATAATACTCGTTTAACTTCAAACCATGATACTTGCTATGTATAGAACAAAGAGAAAGCTTTGGACAAACTCCAGATAAATAAATAAAGCCTGAAAGAAATAGAATAATTATTTGTTTAAATTTTCAAAAGAAATAAAAGCGAGAAGAGTTAACGGAGCATAAAAAGCTTCTATTAACGCTAGTTTTTATTTAGAGTGATTCATTTACGTTGGTCATATTAAGATATTTTATTTGAAGCATAGCAAAAGATGGGAAAAGAACTTCTTAAGAAGTTCACTTTTTAAAAAATTAGAGCTATCTCACTTTATTTTTTCGCAATGAACATTTCTAACAAGTATAAAATGGGCAAAAAAATTAAGAAAATTTTATTCATGTACTGTTTTACTGTTTCAGTTCCTTTTTTTTTTGTCAGAGGTTTCTTAACAGAAATCTGAGATGTTTGAGTATGTAATATATAGGAAAAAAAAGAAGAAAGGAGAATTAGATTTAATTTTACATTAATTTACAATGAGCTAACTTCTTTATAAACTTAATCTGATTAATTTTCTCCTAATGTGAGTTACTTATGTTAATCTTTGTCTGATTTTCATTTTTTTGTCTTTTGTTTTTTATAATCACTTCACAAAGTTGTTAATATATTTATTCAAAATATTAATATTTTACCATAGCGTTTAATTTGACTACATAAATTGTCACTTTCTCTAGTCTATTACTTTTAATAGACTAGAAATATATTTTCAAATATTTGTTATTTTATATTTGTCATAACTAATACACCAGTTTTTTCCAGTAATAATAATCGTTTTTCCATTTTTCTTTTATTTATTGGAGTTTGTAATCGTAATATTCCAGTATAATCTCCAACTTTATCGTGTCTTAAAACAGAAGTACTTTCTGACGTTAACAGTTAATCACTTAACTGGTTTGCATTGATGTTTACAACTATCAATGCATATCGAATTTGATAGTTGTAAACAAAAAAATAAACCATTCATAACAATTATAATTCAATAGTAAAATGAATTCGAATACGTAGATAAGTCACTTGACTTATCTTGATTTATATTCGATGGATTTCCATTTGAATCAAAATAAGAAAATAATCCCAAAATAGAAGGTGTCATATTATTAGTTAGAAAAGAAAATAAACCTGTTAAAGGGTTAAATTCAGAGAAATTCATGTTCCGATTTGTACGTTAGTCTTAAACATTTCTTCCTTTCATCATTTTTTTTTTTGAAAATTTAACGTGTTCTTTCATAATTTAGGAGAAAAAAATCTGAGCGAAAATTCTTCTTGGAATTTCTCGCATATTTCTTATAAAGATATTGATCCCCTTTTCCTTAAAAAAATTGTGAAACACTCCATGAGATTTCAGATTTTTATTTTCAGGGTCCCATAAATGAGAGTTGTGAATTTCGTAGTACACTACAGAAAAGCGAATATATATTTTGGAAGATTTATTTTTTAATGAAAAAAAATATCACAAAACCAGAATTTCAGTAACCAGGTTTCATATCAAATTTCATATTATTACAAACCTGTAATTTTGTTTCCCAGCACTAATGACGTCATCGTAAGAAAGACTGTTTTACGATCAGCCCTGTTGCATGCTGAGCGGATGCTATACAACTGATCTAAGAGCTTAGCAACAAAACAGATAATGCTGGAAATTTCGAGAATTTTCACGATCCGTCCAATAGACCAAAATGCACCCTGATTGATCTAATACAAGGGTTCTCAAAAGGTGGGTCTCGACCCCCAGAGGGTTGGGTGATGTGTCCAGGGGATCACAAGATGTGAAAGAAAAGTTTTTTTAAAAAGTAAATTATTGCTGTAGTTTTCATTAGAAAAAGAGAACACGTAAAGCTTTTAATACACATACAAGTTGGTTTTTGTGTTCTATTAGTTAATAGGAAGTATGAGCTTGTTTGGAATTAACCAGTTTTTTAATGTCTGAAATGAGCTTTGTAATACATAAAACGATGCCATTTTCCAGTGTCAAATAATTTCTTGATTTTGTTTTTAAGTTTATCATTATGGAGAATTCTTGTTCACAGAAGTAATATGAAGAAAATGGCACCAAAGTTTTTAATGCTGTTGTTGACAGTTCTGGGTATTCCTTTTCAATATGCATCCAAAATTTGTCGATATAAATTTTGTTTAAAGTTACTTTAGCAGACTGATCATTTACAATCTCTATCAGTTGATCAAGATGAAGGGCACTTAGCTCAGCTTTTGTTACGGCTTGCTCACTGAAAGGAGTGACTATCCACAGAACATGACTCATATCCTTAATTGGAATATAAGTTGTTCAATCAAAGTTTCGAGATGAGATGATGCTAGTAAGGAGAAAGATGAAGTGTCAAGGGATGTGGCGCCAATACCCGACACATACTCTACGAACTCTTGAGTACGTGTCAAATTTTCAAAATCTCTGTCTAAACTTTAGACAGAGTTAAAATTTGGGGGGGGTCACCAAAATAGTCTAAAAAAGGGATCGCAATGTCTAAAAGAATCTCGCCCCGCCTCCCGGAAGCTATAAAAGGCCGCATTTTGAAGTTGAAGGTAATTTGAATTGAACGGCGAATTGAATTGAGCCGGAAGAGGAATTGGAGACAAGTAATATGTCTTCGATACGATAACGAAGCAACAGCTGAATGCCAGCATGTTGTAGAGCTCAAGCGAGTGCTGAGATCTGCTATTTACTGTGGAAGCATTGACGTATAGGGTGTGGAGCATCCACATTTGTGGTAGTGAGTCAGCAGCTACAGCGAGGTGACAGTAATAACTTCAGCCGTTTGGAGAGATCGTAGAGAGAAGGTTCTTCCAAGGTTAGAAAATATTCTACAAATTTAATATATTTTCCGAATTTCTTCCGTCTAGCTCAAATATTGTTTGAGGTATCATGCTCACAGTCAGATAAGAGTGGGGCGATCTGAAACATGAAGATTCAAACTTGAATTTTTTAATGATTACAATTCTTTAATTATAGTTTGCATACATAACTTTTTGCATGCTTCACGTGTTAATGTATGTATAAATAACTACTTCTTATATTCCATATATATTAATAATGTTGTACTAACTGAATTTGTATTTGAAAGCTGGACCAATACTCGCATTTATGTTTTACATCTATGTTATTTAAGCCGTATCTGTAGCTTGATGAATACCTGATTAGTTTAGATATATTAGCGTCCTGTTTTAAAGCGAGTTCAGGATGGCCTGGTGGTGAGATCTCGGCTCGTGAGCTTTAAGGTTTCAAGTTCGAGACCCGATTCCACCGATTAACAATCGTGTAAGGGAGTCAGTTGCACGTCAAATCTGTCAAGATAATATGGAGAGGAGGATGCGAACTCAGGTTTCGTCCTCGTCATCTGACTGAGGTTCAAAATTACGAGGTACCTTTCAAAATAACCCTAGCGTTGCTTTACAATGTGACGTTAATATAAGGAAGCTAAACTAAACGTTTTAAAGCAAAACTATGGTTATTTTGAGACGAACTTCCTAATTTTGAACCCTGGTCAGATGACGAGGACTACACCTGAGCTGCTACCCTCTCCTCCTCACCACACCAATGAGAAGATATCTGACTCTGACTGATTTAACGTGCACCAGACACACTTACACGGGTTTTTTTCGGTGGAATCAGGTTTCGAACCTGAAACTCTTTGGCTCAAGAGCTGTGACCTTACAACCAGAGCACCGCGACCCAATGATACCTTATACTTGTGCAATGATACTCGGTTATGGAAGTGGAGAGAAGATGTAAAAGTTTTTTTTAATTGACCAATTAGAAATTCTCGTGCACCACTAAGTATCACACGGGACTTACAGAAGTAGAAAACACATTTTATAAAGACATCACTCACAGAAAAACCACCTACGCACCACATTCTCTTGCAAAACTCCTTATTATAGTGTTCACATTCAAACACATATCAGATTGAAAAGATAAAGAACCACCAGGACTCGAACCCAGGACTCCCAGATCACGGGGAAGACTCGCTAACCTGGTGCCAGGACGTTGGCAATCAGCGCTTGACTAAGGAGGGGTGTAAGGGGCAGTTGCCCCGGGCCCCCACATAAGTGAGGGCCCCCAAATCGAATAGAAATTTTATTTTGCGTTTACTTTTTTAATTAATGTTCTTCATTACTAAAGTAATAAACCAGAGGGGGCCCGAATTAGGCTTAATTGGGCCCTGTCGGCAATTTGAAAGATGTAACTCCTTGAATTCGAATATTGATTCTTATACACCAATGCGGTGCAAAATACATGCAGATTAGTAAGAAGATGCATATTAATTAACAGGAGGTTAATTATATTAAGATTAGTTAATATAATTAACCTCCTGTAATATAATTAACCTCCATATTAATTAATTGAGGTTAAAAAATTTCGGTGTAATAAAAAAATTTTGGTGTTAGGTGAATAATTAGGCATCGAATTACTTTTTTGAGTTCAAAAGGTTATACTAAATGCAAAATAAATTGGATGTAATTTTTTCAGCTCGAAACAACTAGCTGGAATTTGGGAGAGGCCAATTCGAATCATTTGTTCATATGTTGTTGATGTTTCTTATATGGCACTTGCCATATTGGACAAGCCCCCCGCTGATACAGCAGCAGATTTTAAGCCGAAAGGAGCGTTTCTTGTTTTTGAAGCAGCGCCAACGAGGGCCAAGAGTACGACTTAGCTACACACTCGCCACATTCGCTTGCACAGCCCCTTTTTACAGGGGGTGGGCACATTCACACATCTTGCAGATAGCACACAGAGCAGCCATGCCCGAGCCAGGACTAGAATCCAGGACTCCCAGAACACGAGGAAGACGCGCTACCTCTGTGCCAGAAAGCCGGCACATTTGCTCATATAAGTTGATGATGATATACTATCTTTTTATATGAAATGAAAATCGAATCTCTTGCAGGTTTGCGAGTGTTGCTGCAAAATCCTTACAACCAAGAATTAATAACTCACTTAGGTACGCGATACGAGATCGTGAATCCGATCCAAATAAGGCAGGAGTGGGGGAGGCGTCTTTCTACACGTGCCACGACGGTCAACGGAACGGTAAGAGGTTTTGAGGAATAAATATTCGAATAAGCATTTAGTTACGTATTTTTCTTTTAATCAGCCTATTAATAATTACTATTTGATTAAATTCTTTTTTTAGTAAATTTATGAAAATATACTTTTATTTATTAATTAATTATATAAGCACAACTTCAAAACTTTGTACACATTTGTATTTCTATAGATACTTTGTATTTATAAATATTGTACTAATGTAGAAAATATGATAAAAGTGAAGTTTAGTGTGTCCCTTGCAGCGCCAAGGATGCCAAGTCGCCAATAAAGATGGCGGACAAAGTAAACAAACACTTCTGTGGAATAGTTACGGTTACAATATAATAATTATTTTTTTACGGATAAATTTTTTTTTCATATCGGCTACTCCGGTTTATTGGGTGCAGAGCAAAAGTTAGTGTATGCGATACCTTCAGTATCTGTATAAAGCTCTGGGCAGAATTTTTTAACTTAAAAAAACAATACCCTATGGCTTCGCTAGCAGCTGGGAGCGGAAACCTAGTAGCTTCGCTAGAACATTGAAAATAAGAACTGTGTATATAACAGAAACAGTACATAATCGAAAGAAGAAAAAGAATGGAGGAAGGAGCAATTTTCCATACAAAATTTCAAACAAGCCTCCTTTCCTAACTACATCAACTCGTAAAAATAATGTATATTCCACTCACCCTTCATCCATTCTTCAGGTTCGAAATACTGTCTTCAGTCCACTATTCTTGCACAATTACCGACATAACAAATTATCAAGGAAACCAACAGTTAAAGTTTAAAAAAAAGCATTACAGAACTTCGAAGAATTCCATTGCGTCTGATTTTTAAAATAAGAATGCAGACGATTTCGTAAAATACGAATTCAGACAATTTTTTTAAAGCGCATATTGACAATTAAAAATTGCAAGAATAAAGATTTTCTGTTCGAGTTCACATTAAAAATAAAATTGCAGTGTTTTAATAATTATTAAATAAACTTTTAATTATAATAAAAAACAAAATTAATATCGTTAATCGATATATTTTTATTATTTTTAATTTAACATTATTCGTAAAATAGTAGTAGTTCATGTTCAACTCAACCATTGTTAAAAGTAGTAAACAAAACAGCATTAGGGTTGTTAGAAGAACGTTTTCACCACTCTGTGTTGCGAGAATGCTCCGTCTTCTTCTACATCTGCTCTTCATTAGAACGCCCGAATATGTACTAAAGTGCACCAGTGGAACTGCTTTTAACTGTTAACTGAGTGAAACTCCATTTTTTTGTGTGCGTGTTTTTTTTTGTTTATTGACAAGATTTTTTAAATATTAACTTCTGGGAACCGGGGATAAAAGCCTTTGTAGCTATAAATCCCAATACCTTATATTTTTCAAGAAGAACGTTCCGTTGGGTTGCCATATTGGCGACAAAATAAGGAGCACACTAATCTCCACTTTAAACGAAAAGGTAATAAATCAGAACTTGATTATTTATATTTGACAAAGTGTTGATTTTATCCTAATATGTTATATTTTCATAAAATTAGTACTTTTTGTAAATTTTATTCCACAGCTAAGTTAATACAATTTTTCAAACCAACCTGTAGATCAACCAAGTGATCGTAGGTGGATGTTTAAAATCCTTCACTGCCAATTTTAAAAATTAAGATAGCAAATTGTTTGTAACAAATTAATTATTTTAGTAAATGGATTTTTTATTCATTCGCATGCATATCTAGTGCAGTTAATTTAATGGAGAGCAAATAAAAAGAACCTATTCGGGTGATTAGTAGTTTAACCACCTTCTTCGCCAAGTTGGCGATAATTCGCCAAGGCAACTTTTTGGTTTTCCTATTATACCAACCCTAGATTCCTATTATACCAACCCTAGATCGTGGTTGGCGATTCTTGAAAAGCGCGCCAAGCAGGGGGTTAAACTACGATCGCACCACTTATTCTTATTTTATTTATATGCCAAATTATTTATATATTTCCCCCCTTTCTTTAACTAAGGTTACTCATCTGCCACATACATCTTTATTCATTGAAACATATGAATACAAGTTGCACTTGGATTTAGTTCTAAATAAGTAAGTAGTATTTTCAAATTAAATATGAAATGCTTCAATTATTTTCTTTGGTACTTTTTTGTTAGCCGGGTGCCAGCGAAAAATCGCCAAATAATGTAGAATTCCGCCAAATTTCTTTGGCGGTTTTTCGCTGGTGGCTGACCAACAGAGAAGTACCTTTTCTTTTATATAACGCATTTTCATACATTTTTTTCTAACCTTATTAAAAAGAAAATCGAAATAAAATTGTATCTCTGCACTTCTCAGGTATAATATTCAAGCTTGCCATAAAATAATTTCCCCCCTTTGGCGACATCTGCTGGTAAAATGAACGAATGAATGAAATGACACCACATTTCCTACACGGAATGTGGGAAACATGAATTCCTCAGTAAAAAAAATAGAATTAAAAGTTGCCGATAAAAGGAATATTGGCGAGAAACAAACGAGAAAATTTGGATATCGAGAGGGATTATGTAAAATTCCTAGTGAGGACGTGACATCAACACCATGCATTCTTTTTAAAAGTGTAAGAGCAAATGACTTATTAGCTGTTTGTTGTTGACTACTGATGTGTTATTGATTGTTTTTCATGATTGTCTGTTGATGTGAGCTTAATATGGGCCCTATCTTATCTAAGCATACCTTAAGGGTAAAACTGTTCTAAAGCAGACAGAGCAATGCCATGGTTGCTCTTAAGAAAACCTGCATGCCTTTAAACTGAACAAAAGGCGGGCTGCTGTGAGCATCGATATCGGCAGTTTACACGCAGCAGTGAGAAAATGTCATATACAGTATGCAATACGTTGTATACCAAGACGATCAGCAGTGGGAAAATGTCATATACAGTATGCAATACGTTGCATTCCAAGACGATCAGCAGTAAGAAAATGTCATATACAGCATGCAATACGTTGTATACCAAGACGATCAGCAGTGGGAAAACGTCATACAGTATGCAACACGTTGTATTCCAAGACGATCAGCAATGGGAAAACGTCATATACAGTATGCAACAAGTTGTATTTCAAGACGATCAGCTGTGGGAAAACATTATTTACAATATGCAATATGTTGTATGACAAGACGATCGGCTGTGAGAAAACATTAT
>JAOUZG010037308.1:1496292-1506806 GCA_026289955.1 Argiope argentata
TTTTTCGGAGTGCAAAGGGGTGATTCGAAACTCTTCAGCTACACTGGTCCCTCTTGCAGTTTTCCTATCATTTCTTCTCATGTGAAGTCCGTTCAGATGATTTCTTCTGGTCATTTTTCACGAAAGAACTCACTTGCACTTGCAGTGAATGTTTTTTATTGCGCCTACTTCCTTCCTTTCTTTGCAGCCTTGAACTGCGCACCCCGACTTTATGCTTTTTGCGTACGCGACACCTATAATGTTTTGTGCCTGTCATTTGCATACGCATCACTTTTTTACTGAATTGTCTTTTCATTGTACTGATCGCAATAATATCTTTTCTTCAAACTTCTTCAAAACAAGAAATGCTCCTTTCGGTTTAAAATCGCTGACGCCATTAGCAAGCTTATCCATGGCAAGTTCCATTAGAAAAAACAACCACAACAACTTGTACTTTCTCTTGGACAGCCAATCATGTGTAACGATATTATGAGTTCAATAAAGTTTTGTTACACACAATCATTTTTGTGAAATTATGTTTTCGTCATCGATTAAGCATAAAATGCTGTCTCTCATTTCTGAATTTCAAGTATTTCAAATGATTTCTCTTGGGGAACTCTTTTATGAAAAAAAAGAACTCTTTGCTTAAGTTTTAAACACTTGTGTATATTGTTATTCTGTATGCTTATTTTAAATTTTATTCAACTAATAATTAAGATTTTAATTAACATTTTCCTTTTGCAGCAACTACGAACAATGGAGACAATCCATTCGAAAATACGTTTCGTTTTATTCCTAAAGTAAGAAATTTGCTTTTTAAAATTAATTATTTTGTATTCATATTCTACTAAATATATTACAGAAAATAAAAATTTTGTGTTTTATATTAGAATAGTTTTTTGGTTGTTTTCGACAATAATTAAAGCAAATTATTTGCTGATAATTTAATAATGTAAAATTAAACGAATTTTAAAGAAAGACAAAATAATTGCATTAAACTCAATAGTAGGCGATTTTGAAGTAAGCATGAAAAATTATTCAAGAGCTGATAAAAAGAAACTTTTTAAAATTAGTCTGAAATTTAATGAATTACTGAAAATTAGTTTAATACCATAAAAACGTTTGGAAAACTGCATTTTATTCTATTCTTGATATAGGTTGAAAAAATAACAAATATTTTTATATTTTACATAGCCAATATCAAACTTGATATAATTCGTAATTTAACTAAGCAATAAAATAAAATTAGACCCACTACTCAGATACGCCACTGTAAACCAAGAGATAAACAATTTCTCTTTTTTACTTAATTCCAGATAACGAAGTAATTTAATGAGAACTCTGCAATAAGATAACGCTTATTTTGCTTCATATAAAGAAAATTCGTAACATATAGTTATAGAAAGCATATTCTAATTAAACATTAAACAGGTTGCCGTGTTTAACCCATGATCCAACTGCTGAATAAATCACAACGAATTTCTCCAGTTTACACTCTGTAGTAAAAATTCTACAAAAACTTCGAAAACATTCGTATCTCCTGAGAGAAAAAAAGTTTCCACAAGACTCGTTGTGATTCTTGCGTTTTTATATATTTTATCTTCACTTAATTAGATTTGCACCATTTTCGTAATTAGATCTTTATCAGTAACGCATTTTGCTCTGTGCAGGTTGTCAGTTTTTAAGAATATTTTAACTCTGCCGTTTTAATCAGGATTCTAAGAATTACTATCATCGGTGGATATATTTGTTGCACGACAAAATTTGAGAAAAATAATTGTTCCACACTTTTCATAAATTTGGGAATAGAAAAACAAATTCTTTTTAAGCATGTAAGAATTAACAAAAAAAAAACGAAAATTTTTAAAGGAGACATTTAAATCTGCTATCGTAATTTTCATGTTATCATGTAAAATAATTATTTTTAAATCCTTGTTTGTCCTAATTCATTTAAGCCATTAATCAGTTTAAATCGGTAAAAATGATCACGTAACTGTCAGATTACGCATCGATATTTAGAAAACGACGTCTTTGCATTTTTTTTTCACCTTACAATCGTATGAGCTCTAAAATTTTTATCTAGAAGGTAGTGTTTATTTATTTTGCAAAAATGCGGTTTAAACTGGTTTTGAATGATTACATGACTATTATATTGCGTAATCATCAACTTTTAGAAAAGTTTCAGCTCAGAAAACGTTTTTGCCAACAAGAAAAATTGATATATATATATATATATATATATATATATATATATATATATATATATCCCATTTTCTTCTCTGTGCTTCTTTGAACGATAACTTTTTGCGACCTTGTCCTTTATTGGTCAGATAGGTTAGTCGGGTACATAGCAGTCATTCGCACCTAGTTTCAACTTTTTTATAAGCGATACGTCGCCAAATGTGACAATTATTTTCTAATAACCCTATAAACGAAAAATTGCTGTCTCAGAAGCGAAAAATCTCTAATTTTCTGCTATTGCATTTTATGGATTCAAAAAACTGAAACCAAGACAGCATGTTTTCACGTATTAATAAGAAATTCTTTACTTTCAATAAAGAAATATAACCGTGAATTACATTTTTTATGAGACTCAAATTATTCATTCTCTTACAAATTTTAGGAGAATGTTCTTCAGAGGAATAAATTCATCGAGATTGCTGTTGTAATTGATCAAATATTAGTGAGTGGATTTTTTTCCTTCAAAAATACTAGATTATTTCATTCTGTACTATTAAAAAGTGAGTGTATAATATTCTTTTCATTGCAGTTTGAACGATACAATCTACATCCGACAGAAGTTATCACATCAACAATTGAAATGGTTAATTATGTTGATTTGGTAAGTTTAGATTTCCTCATATATATAAATAAAAATATTTGGTATTTATACTTGTTTTTTTAAAATATTCTTTAATATACAACTAATCGAAATTTCTGGGTTCAAATTTCTCAAAACCACTATTTGAATATAAACAGGAATTTACTTAGGACCGCTGTGTGCGTGCGTGTGGGGGTGGGTGAAATCTCAACCCCGGAACCGGAGGTTTTAAGTTCGAGATGATCTGATTCCACTGAAGAACTAACATATAAGCGAGTCTGATAAGTCTTTCTGAGAAAAGCGTCCTCCCGCTGGTATGTCGTTGAAGTTTGAAGAGGGCATCTCAGCTCAAGTGTCATCCTCGTCATTTGACCACTGTTCAAAATTACGTGGTCGTCCAGTGGAAATGGTTGGAAATAATAGCCCTTGTGACGGGGAATGCGCCCCTACCCCCGGATACGCGAACTCCTCAACCGGAAACGCACAATGTGGGGAGGTGTGTTCCTCCCTCCTGCAAAATACGCTTTACTATGTAATAGCGTATTTTGCTATATAATAGCGCTATAAAATCCCCTTGCACGCACCTATTGACCCTATAATGGGTGCAAAATGTGCCCCCGCACCCGTAAGTAGTGCTAGATTTGCTTTAAAAAACCGGGACGTTAGTAAAACTAAGTTGGAGATTTACTTGAGACTATTTCAAAAGTTTAGGTGAAAAATTGATCCCATCTGTAAAATCCGAAATTATTATAAATCTTATATTCTTAGCCCAAATAAGTAATATCTATACAATTATATGAACCAATGCTTTCAGTTGAAGAATGGTTCAAATAAAATAAAGATTTATATTTTACGTTGCTTCAGGCGATAAATATATTTCTAAAGAAATTCGGAATTTTAAAAGCACTCTATTATACGGCACTCCAGCCATATTAATCGCATTTCGTAAAATATTCTCGACACATTGACATTTAAAATAATAAAAAGCCCCTAAAATTCTAAAATTAACCAAATTATGAAGTCTTGATTATCACTATTTCAGACAATTTCAGATAATTTCAATGACAAATTCGTGGAAATTCGATCAATCAGCCGGAGGCGCTTGTTCCAGTCGGCTTAATTGATTTAAAATAAGAGAATTCGATGATTCAAAACTCGATCGATTTCGATCGCAGCGGAATGTTCTTTTTATATAAAAATATCACAAGTATCTTATTAAATATGATTAATAAGGAAAGGGGGCTGTATAATAATTCAGATTTTGTAAATTTGTCATTTGTATTTTTATTGAGATAATCAATATGATATATAGTTCTTCGCGGAAATTATTTAAAGAATTATTTTCACTGATATCTGGAAAAATTTGGAAATTTGCGGTTGGATCGCTGTTACTGATTAAAGAACCTTCGTTTTGTATTATCACCCTGTATAATGAATATGAAAAATGTTACATATAATAGAAAACTATTTTCAAAATAATTTTACCACATCTACTGCATGTTGTGCTGTCCTAATTTGGATAGATGGCGCTGTCCGCGCTCGACGAAAGAGACGTCGCCATATTGTGTTGGAGCGGGAAAAGATTGTTTTAGCATGTCTTGACGCGTAACAGAACTGACTTCTAAATTTTCAAATATTTGTTAATTTTCTAAATTCCTTTTTTTTTTTTCATTTTCTAATTTTTGGGGCCGGGATGGCCTGGTTGGTAGAGCGTTGGACTCGTACTCCTTAGGTTACGAGTTCGAAACTCACCGGCCAAAAGATTATCCGAGTGTGTGGCGGCTGGCGCTAGTTAAATCTGTTCGTGGTCGCAAAGTCCTCCATGTCGAGAGTAATACCACTAGGGGTACTGGGTCAGAAGTGATCGTTCTCTGTTCCAGGTCTAAATTACGATCTGAGATGAATGAATGAATTTGCATGAATGTAGTCAGCCCCCTAAAAAGGGTTGTGACGTGTGTGTAGCTAAGTCGTACTCTTGGCCCTAGATGGCGCTACTTGTAAAACAAGAGACGTATATCTCCGACTTAAAATCTGCTGATGTATCAGCGGGGCTTGTCCACGACAAAAGCCATTAGTCACAACAACACTAAATTCATTTTAAATGTTTTCTGTTTTTTTGTGTAGTCTGTGAATAAGTGTTCTTAGTGTTAAAGAGAATCGTTACTTTAAGCTAAGACATTACAATCCGTATCGTTATGGAAGGCTCAAAAATGGTTGTAAGCATGCTTTAGAGTGTCTTAGTGTAATTCCGGGTTTATTCCCGCCTAATTATAAGATGGCCAGTAAGCAGCGCATGCGTAGTGCGACTGAAAAATGCTATTTAATGGATTGCAAGTAATTGTACCGACGGTGCAACTACAATTCGCAGTTCTTACTGCGCATACGTTTTGGAATTTGGCGTGAAATAAATTGATCATTTATCATAGATTAATTCCGACATTTTCAATTCTTTGTTCTTTCTGATGCGAAGTTGTGTTTTTCTTATGTTATTTACCATTTTTTAATTACACTCTTTCAAATTTAGGTATATTGAGATTTTTTCTCTTAAATTTTACCGTGTTCCTTTACATAAATATTATCCATCACATGATGTGTGGTGAAAGGTTCAGGGATGCCAAAACGGCACTTTATAGCCAACCATGGAATATTTGAATCTATCTTATGAAGTTGTGGCAAACACAAATCAGAACCTTTCTGCGCATGCGCTATCTACTCGCTGTCTTATAATTGCCCAAGAGTAAACCCGGCATAATGAATGGTTGTGGTTCAAAGATATCAGCCTAACAAAGAGAAGACACGTAAGGTAATCAATATATATGCAAACAGCAAAGCCTGACTAAGGCAGGGGCATAAAAGGCAGTTGCCCTGGGTCCCAAATAATTGGGGGTCCCCAAATCAAATAAAAATTTTATTTTATATTTCCTTCTTTAATGAATCTTCTTCATTGCTAAAGTAGTGAAGCAGAGGCGGCCCCAAAGAAGTTTTGGCCCCGGGCCCCAATTAAGCTAAGTCGGGCTCTGACGAACAGACTGTAACTCTTTAGAATCGAAATCCCCCTCTCAGGCCCCATTCAAGGTGACACATAATTTGACATTTTATTTATTTATTTATTTTATTTTGGTTGCTTAAATATACCTAAAGAATAATAAAAAAGATGGAGAATAATTTTTTTAGGGAAAATTCAGTTAAAAACAATTTTATATACTTATTTTTTAGCAATAAGGAAATTCTTTAATTACAAGAATAATTATGCATCGAATAGCTTTTCCGAGATGCAAAGAGTTAATTTATTGAATTCAACTCTTTTCTACTATAGGTATCCGCAATAAGATTAAAGCAATAAATAATCGATATAACTGCTTTCCATTTTAATTGTTTTCCAATTGATAACAAAAAAAATGAACACTTTCTATAGATTTTCAATGAAACATTTTTAAAGCAAGGGATTTTTTTATTTTTTTTTAAAATTTTTTATGCTTAATGAGAATTTTTTCGATCGGGAAAACTAAATCAAACGAATATTTGTTCGGTTGGGAAGAACTTAATAAATAGATTCACTTGTTATGAATTGCAGTTTTATCGACCTTTGAGCACGTCGATAAGCGTAGTCTTCATCGAAATATGGATAGACGATCAGATGGTAATTGATGCTGATATATCGAAGAGCCTGAAAGACTTCGAAGAGTACTCAGACCGAAGAATAAAGCGAATATCTGTTGATGCTGCTCATCTGCTGTCGTAAGTAGCTTCACTTCGAACCAAATCATCTCAACAGGTTTTTTGTGTGTGTGTTTGTGTTAACTAAACATGTTTTTATTTAAATCAAGTAAATAAAAATGTGTGGAAAGGCATTCGTTAAGCTTTTTATAATTTTTAAATTATCTTTATTTTTCCATTCCTACTATTAGCTCACACTCTTTATGTATCAAATTTTGAATCGTTAATAAAATACTTTTTATTCATCCACTCAAGTTCAAGTAAATTTATTTAACTTGTACATTTGATTTTAATTTATTTTTTGATGATGTTATACAGTTTTTTTTTTCAAATTTTAATTCATTAATTTTTTATTAATTAATTAAAAACTAACTTTCTTTCCAAAAATCTTCATTTCCCCGTAACACAATTAAGTAACGAATTCAACTTGCTTTCCCCCCGCGTTAATGAGGTTAGGCTTAACATGTTTTTGGTCGATTATTTCGAACAATTCTGTTTATTTTAATAATGTTTGATGCATTTAAAATCAAACATTGTTAAGTAATAGATTTTTCCGATTCATTTTAAAGTACTTTCGAATTAAAACAGAATAAAGGAAATGAGAATTTTCTAATCTTTATTGCCTTCCCCGATTGGTGTAGGAAAATCTCGCAATTTGTGTTGTCACAATTAGCTTTGAATCCTCAGTTGGCTTTGAAAATTCAATGCTAGTATAATTTTTTGATAAATTATTTATAGTAATTGTAATTGTTAGGCCGGGATAGTCTGTTTAACAGGGCGTTGGATTCGCATCCCTTGGGCCGCGAGTTCAAACCTGCCAATCAAAAACTCTCCCTATGAGGTGGACGTTCAATCTGTCATGGTCACAAATTCTCCACGTGGATAGTAATACCACTGAGAGTACTGGGTCAGAGGATATCGTTCTCTGTATCAGATCTAAATTACGTTCTGTGGATGAATGAATGAAATGCATGAATAAAGTCCGCTGCGTAAAAAGGGTTTGTGACGTATATGAGATAGAAGTCAGATTTTTGTTCTCGAGTGCTCAGAGGTCCGTATCCTTAGAAGCTCCTGCACCCCTCCTTCCGTTGTAAAGTGGAACACGAGAACAACAATTGTAATTATTAAATAAAAAGTAACTAAAATAACTTTTCCCCTAATAACCTAAGTAGGAATTGATTTTAAAAAACTATTTTTTATGTTATTTGTTACTTCTGAATTTTCTTGGTCTATAATTTTTTGATCAATTATTTATAGTAATTGTAATTGTCCGGTTGGGATGGCTTTGGATTCGCATACCTTGGGCTGTGAGTTCGAACACCATATATAGAAAGGAGAATGGAGACGCTTTTTACTGTGCCTCTTAATATTGTAATTCTGTCATATTTATATTAATTGTAATTATTTAATACAAGGTAACTAAAATAAAAAATTTCGTTGTTAACCTAAATAAGAAATTATTTTAAAAAAAGGGTTTTTTTTAATATTATTTGTTTAGAATGATAGCATCCAAAATTCCACACATAATACCAATTTCAGTAGCAAAATGACATACCCAATTTCATATATGTGAGATCTTACGCTTTTAAGTCAATATCAATCAATATAAGAATTAATTAAGTTGACTTATAATTTTAAGTCAACTTAATTAATTCAAAGTTCGGCAAGAAACAACATTTAAAAAGCTGAAATTATGTACCAAATTTTATTTATTTATCTTTTTTAGGTTTTGTGATTATCGTATTTACCTGTATTCGAATAACCAGTCAGCCAGATTTCCTTCCAATGGATTTCATTAAAAATTAAAAAAACCTACAAATTTAATGTAAATACCCCATACTAGATTTTATGTCTAGTTTAAAACTTTATTGAATTATCGTGTCCACAGACAAACATAATTTTAAGGTATCTGTCTACGTGCGGCGAAAATTTTTTGAAAAAACCCTTTAATTATAAATTTTACTTTGTTTTCTAGATTATTGTAATTCAAAACAATGATTAATACCATTTAAAAAGTTTTATTTGATTTGCAACTTAGTCAAATGGTGGAATTTAGCTAAAAAAATAGAGAAAATTAGTGCAAAATGCAAAACATCCCAGCAGAAATTCTAATCAATATTTTCAAACTCTTTTTTATAAAACATTTGTACAACTTTAGTGAAGGCAATGAACTAGGATCTAAGAAATATTTGCATTTATAAAAAAGTTATAGCAGTTCGAATATTTCCTAACTCAAAATTTATCAAAATTCCCACATATAAACAACATTAAGTAGCTCTAAACTAAAAACTATTCATCTCAGAACTATAATCCTAGTTCATTGCCGTTAGGACAGTATAAATAACATGCATAAAGCATTTCATGCAAAAATATTAATAATTTTTTGAGATATCATGTTTTGAGTATGAAAATTTTTATAAAAAGAAGTTTCTTAAAAAATGCATTTAAAGATTTTATTTATGTTTTGAGAAAAATATCTTTATTTATCTTTTTTTTAATATGTACCATATTTATAGAATACATCTTCTTTGTTAACAATTTTATATGTTTTCATCTTTTTCATTGCTTTTAATTTTGTTTGCTGGCAACTTTTGTGGCACTTAATGATTACCTTTTTGACGTGACGATTCTTTCTTTATCAAGAGAAAGAAAGTCTATCGGTGTATAATTCCCAAGAGTTAGTCCCAGTTCCGAAAAAAATGTTGAGAGCATAAAAACTATGATTGAAAATTATTACTGATATTGATGCTTCTAAGTGTAAGGTCTGGAGCTCCGCAAATATACCTTTTGGAAAAATCGTCCACAAAGATTATTGAAGCTTCCATAAGCATTTTGAGTCTTACCGTGCAAGCATTTTTTAAATAAATTTGATCGTATATTTGAATGTATTTTGATCTAATAATTTTAATAATGTTTTTTGGAAGACCTATGTTGCCCTCTTTCAACTTTTTTTCAACAGGAAAGTCCACGTTGGTAGTTACACCAACTGCCCTTTATTGTTAGACACTGCCCTTATATGGGCTGCTTATCACTAAAGCGTGTATGAAACACTTATTAAATTCAAAACACTTGTTAAACAGTAAAAAAAATTATTAAGGTCAAATTAAGAAATATTCTTTTAAAAAAGATATATATTTATATAAAAGGAATCGAGCAGGTGTTTTCAAATGTGAGCAATGCTTGAGAAGCAACTGTTGCCATTCTCCTTTGTATATTAATAGCTGAAAACTAATACAAACTTAAAAGGCGCATATAGTCTGTTATAACTTGGAATAAAAACCAAATTAATTTATGATTTAAGGAGCGATATTTGATAAAGAGACGAAAAACATCAACTTCCGGTTAGCACTTCCGGTTTCGTTTTCGACTACTTTGAATTACTAAAATCTCCATATCTCCATTTCTAATAATCGTAGAAGAAAAATAATAATAGATTTAGAAAGCTAAATAAATGTACTTTAAATTTAAAAAATAAAAAGAAATTGGGAATTTTAACCAAAAGTGGCCTTTTAGACGTAGACGGATACCTTAAAAATGTGTCTACACATAGTTTCAATTTTTTCCAGCTAAGTTGATATGGAGTATAAAAGTTCTTTAACATCTCGAAGTCGATTCTTTTTTGTAATTACAATTTTTTTTTGTACACGGAAAATTAAACTGTAGTATCATACTCAAATAAGTCATTAGTGCTAATTTTGAACGTTTTTGGGCAAAACATTGTAAAATAATAGAATGTTAAAACATAAATTATTGGATATATATGAATATTTCTTTCCAAAATTTGTTTTCTTCATTTATTTTTAAACCTACAAAGATGTATGGATAAGATATATCACAAAATGAGTTTTAAGATAACACGTACACTTTTATTAAGATTAGTGCTGCTATAACTCTTGCAATTATAATATAGATTTTTATAACCTGATGCTGTGATTTCGGCTTCGGAAAATTCAATTCAGTCAAAAATCAATCATGTGTGTGAACCCGAGACAGGATA
>JAOUZG010037308.1:1508812-1522930 GCA_026289955.1 Argiope argentata
AATGGAAAGATAGAGACCGATAGAGAAGTTTTCTGATTATTTCAAACTGGCTTAAACTGGTTAATGACGCAAATTAATTAGGATAAATAATGCCTTGAAAATAAAAATGTTCTCTTTTATGATAACTTGAAATTTACGATCGAAGATTTCATTTTCTTTCTTTTTATTTATTTTTTTATATAATTATGTAAAATTTTTCTAAAATTATTTTTAATTATTATTTTGGTATATAGAATTTTATACGATTTATCTCCAAAATATCATTAAAGGTTATTTCCTTTCTAGATCTCAAGTTCTCGCACATGCGCAGAACTATCTCCTAATCATATTATTGTGCCTTTTGGACCTGCATTCCATTTAAAAAAAAGTTTGCAATTTTTTTTACTATTTAGAAGGTTATTTATAAACGGGGTGTGAAAGCACCGTGCTCTGGTGTCTCGAACGGCTATAAAATTTTCTTTTCTCAGGTGCTCGGTTCGTTTCATAATGTCGAAGAGGGTTTTTTTCTAATTATGTTACATAAAAATATTTTTATAACATAAAATTGGATTAAGAAAAGTGATTCCTTTACTTAATAAATAAATGTAATTTAATTAATTTATTACTTTGGTTAATTAACAATTAAGTAATAAAAATATACCATTATGAATAAGTCGAGGAACTGAATATTAAAAGATTCTGCCTTATTGAAAAAAATTATCATCAAAACTTATGCCAGTCTTTATGTATTTGAATGTTCAGGTATATTTACTTTGGCCTTAAAAGAGTTTAGGAGATGATGAAAGAAACACATCTGCCTCTAAACAACAACTATATTAATAGCTCGTACTTTGTTGTAGAAATATTTTTAAACCAGCTCATACCGAAACTGTATGAAAAAAGTATTGTAATCATAAAAAGTTTTGACCTAGAGATTTGGGGGAATCTCCAAATTTTCGAGAAGAAAGAAAGTACCATATAAGCCAAGACCACATTTTTTTTTTCAGAAATTAACCCAAAATTTAAAAGTTGTTTATAAGTCAAAAAGAAAAATATATATGAAAAAAAACCCATGTGACTTTCATGAAGACCAAAATACTGCGAAGGAAGTAACACAGATGAATTATTTTCTATTCAAATTGCCATCACAAACACATAATTCAATTTTATGATTTCGTTTAAGAGTTTTCATTTCATTCTAGGAATGCGGCTATATAATGGAGAATAGAAGAATAAAACATGAATAATAAAAATATAATTTTCTCAACTTTCAGATTGAATTTTTATATATTTTCAAGCTGAGTTTATTGAAAAATTACAATTATTTTTTTCTGAACACTGCTAAAAGGGAATGTGAGATTACGTCATTATGATATTCTTTCATTAATGGTTTTATGACTTTAATTTGTTGTCATAAAAAGATTTCTTAATGTGTAATATTTATCCTAATGAAAACAACTGACAGTAGCAGCCGTATTTCAGAAAAGATTAAAGAAATAATTTAGATAAAGAAGAGAAAAAAAGCATACCTAGACAGCTTAACATCCAAGAAGAAAAATTAGCTTTTTACTTAAGTCTAATTCATTCTGTCTTTGTAATTCAATTGCAGCGTGATTTAAAGAGAGAAGGTTACTTCGTCCAACAGAAGTCTGTCCCAAGTGTGGACATTCTTTCTCAAGTATTCGCTAGTTGAACGTTTCTTTCTTCTTTATTTTCCCAATCGCTCGAGAAACGAAGCTTTTTAGCATTCAATATGTTCTCGTCAAGGTTGGACTTCCTCCCTTTGGGCATAATGAGATTTGAATAGCTATTTAAAATCAGTCATAAACACAAAAATGTACCGCATATGCATACCACAGTTCTTGCTATTTGCACATGCGCAATTTGAGGTTTTCGTGCATCCGCGGATAAGTGAAAAGTTAAAATCGCAATGATAAAACTCCTTTTTTTATTTTGATAAGAACTTTAATATAATAAATTCTCCCCCAATAAATGCTTTATAAAATGATGTTAATTTTTCTTATATTCATTAACTGTTTTTAGAGTTTTTGTGGCTCAACCACACAAACGCTTTCAGGAGACATCATTTTATAGTATCTATAGATTTAATATTCGATTTTACGATTACTAGACTATTTCTTTTATAAATGTTTCTTTCAATAAGTTGGAAACAATGTTTTTAAAACACAAATTTGGATTTTGGGTGCTTGGTGCTATATCCAGGTAGTATAATCTATTAGGACTACGAATATAAAAACAGGAATTAATCGCTTCTAAATAGCGTCATTTCAGTTATTATTTAATTAACTGCTATATATGCGCAAAGTTTCAATACATCCAATTAAATTGTAGATCATCTAATAAATTATTTCTTTCCAACAACATCGTGTTCTAGCTACACTTATCTAAAACTAACAGCTTATTTAAAAAAATACAACATACAATTGATTATCCATTCCAGTCACATTAAAGCGAATAACTCCACAAGAATCACCCAAGATCGACGCTGATAGTTGCTTATCAGACGCCTGAGAGGTAATTTATCTTCAGATCTTTTTTAAAACCAAACCTCGTTTGAAGTTTTATCCAATAATAGCTAAGAATAGGTTTGCAAAGGGGAAAATCCACGTTTTTAATACACGATATTTAATACATGTCAACTAGTTTAAATTTATCTACACAAAAAAATTCGTTGTAATCTACTTTTTAATTAACGCTCCATTACTTTATAGTTATGGATAAATGCCGATGTTTTCTATCTGTGAGGTGACAGGTAATTAACTTGTCACTATTTTTTTTTAACTTACAGCAAATTGCTATCAATCTTGGAACCAATTTTAGCTAGCTTGATAAACTTTTATTAATGAAATAAAATACTATAAGTTACATGCTTTATGCGAGCCTGTTTTTCATCACTCATTGTGAGTGTTTTCTTAATATGGGGATATGAAACAAGTTCTATTGAAGAACATTCCGTATTCTTTTTTACTTTGTTTTAAGTGAAATGTGCTAGGAGAAAATATCGTAATTACCGAAAAATGGGAATCAAAACTTTGACATTGGAGACAAAATGGATATTGCTGGAAACATCGGGAATTTTATCCATTCATCCAATAGAAACTGAGATGTGTCCTGATTGGCTCAGAAGGTTCTCAGTCTGTCTCCCAGGAGTTATAAAATGCCGGAAATCTCGAGTTGCATCGCAAAATCACAGAGGATCTTTTTCTTAGTGGGTTAAATGAATTACATCGGATGTGGAGATGGAGTTGAAGCCAAATTCAAGTAAGGAGTCATCGAGAGTATAATGAAGCAACGGTGAAATAGTCCGACAAAGAGCCAACGTGCTGTGGAACTCAAGCGAGTATTGAAATGTTCCGTGTGCTGTTCTCAGCTGTGGAAGCAGCGTCGAGTCATTTGTGGAGTAGCCAAGCGTGTGGTAGTGAGTCGGTAGATAAAGCTTGGAGACAGGGAGAATTTCAGCTGTTTGGAGAAACCGTAGAGCGAAGCGACGATTATCGCCTCTCCTTCTGTATTCTATCTGGCTTTGCGTGCTGTGGTCGAATACTACTTGTAGGCTACTGTCTGCTGTAATGTTCGTTTGGGCTGTACATATTTGTAGTCAGTGTATTCTTCGTCCTTGCCTCAAATAAACGTTGTTGTTGTTTTGTTGAAACTGCTGATTGTCCAGGTGATCCATAACATATTCAATTGTTGAATAATTTCGTATTAACAATTCTCCAAAGATTAATCTTTGAACAAATCTCCGATTATCTCACGCTTCTGATATCTTTCAGCAGCTTGGTTTTCGTCAGTAAATATTTCGTAAGCATATTTGTCAATAGCCTTCAGTTAATAATTATTCGCATTTATTGGAACGTATGCGAGAAAGTTTCGGTGAGACCATTCCTGTTGTTTTCTGTCAAACTTTCAATGGAATCAGGTAACTAAAAAATGTCTTCAATGTAATTATCTAGGAAATGAATCTTTAAATTTTTGATTGGAGTAATACTTTGGATCGAAAATTGTTTTGCAACTTGATTATTAAGAATCATATTTCATCTGTAGATTGATTAAATTGTACTTTGCTATTGAAAATGCGTATAATTGTGTCAGAATTTTTTAAATTGATATAATCATTTAAACTCTTCCAATTTTAAAATTTGAACGGAAATAGCGAAGCGCCAATGCGCTTATCAAACCACTTTTGTCTCGCATTTTTTATAATGAAGTTGTTACCCCAAAGGCCACCAGAATCGAATGAGCAGTTACGCTGTTTAATTTTGTATTTCACATTTCCTATGATATTAATATTACCATCTAACTAATGGAAACTGCATTACTATTCATATTTACATTACCATTATAAGAATCTCATTTATTTTTGGATAACACAGAGACCTTAAAGGTTAACTTATGATGAAAGCTAACAATTATCCATCAACTATTCATGGGGATAAAAATCAACTATTCAGTTTTGAATTTTGTAAGGTCTATAGCCGCTTTTAAAGACCAACTGTTATACCACAAATATTAATTAGATTTCATATCAGTTAAATCGCTTGTACATAATTTAAGGCTTTCATGTCATATTTTATTCCGCACACGCTGATTGATACGTCTGCCATAATTTTGATACTTCTGAATCAGGATTATGATTGGTGTATTAACAAGTATAAAATGTTTGAAAGCATGTCTTATTATATGCAAAATGCATTTCTACAAATTCCCTAATTTTGTTTCTTTTCATATTTACAGGGGCTTGCATTTTAAAGCGAACAGAAAAGGCCTAGCTAATGTGGATACTATTTGCACAGCCAAAGCTGTTGGCATAACAAGTGTACGGTCCTTTTTAACAGTTTTTACTTTCTTATTTTGACTATATTAGAAATTTATGCGTTGATTTTAACCCTTTCGCGACGGCGCGCCTGTGCCACTCTTCGCTATTTTTCGCAACAGAGTGACTGACTATACTTCGCCACGTTTTCGCCGCCGTATCTAGATGACGTCAGCCTCTGTGGACGAAAAAGTGGCTGCCGTATATATACGGCGTCAGCCGCTGTGGACGAAAAAGTGGCTGCCGTATATATACGGCGTCAGCCGCTGTGGACGAAAAAGTGGCTGCCGTATATATACGGCGTCAGCCGCTGTGATGCATCAAGTGACTGCCGTATATATACCGCAACCGTCGCGAAAGGGTTAATATTAGTTTATTATCATGTCAGAACATCATATTGATTTGGGAATGAGGTTTGTGGATTAACAAAAATCCGTAGGCGAAAAATTGAAATTTTATTATCTGTTCGAGCATCTCAAAAAATCAGCTTTTAATAACCTATTGCCATTGCATTTACAAAAGCTGTGATTTTAAAAAAATGACTTCATTACTATGGCAAATAAAACCTAGAAAAATGTCATTTTGAGCACCTAATTATGTGAAATGAAATAAATAGGAAATGTGATATTTTTTATACAATAAATGCGAGCCAAATTTTTTTTTGTGATCGTTTGCAGTACCAAAGTGACTGATTTAATGAAATGATGAAAAGGAATAAAAATATAATTTAACTAGCACGAGCACGTGGTGCTTAGCCATTCAAATGATGTTCTGACATGATACACTGAAATATGCATGGAAGATTTAATTTTAATCTTTTATGCGTTTTATATGAAAAAATAAGAAAATAAAGCCCTAGTTTTCAATATCTTGTCTGCAGTTGTTTATATGCTCATTCGAAGCAATTTATGTTATTAAATAATCATTAATAATTCATTACTGATTAATTAATACTCAATAACTTTTGATGATTACTGATTCACTTTATACTCAATAATTTTTGATGTTAATATACGCGTTTGGAATAATTAAATCATGACAAATAGACATTAAGAATTGAAGATTATTAGTTTATTTTATACGTTGTCACTTTTTTGTTTATATTTGATCGAAATGTTTTTTAAGTGTTAATGGAATGAATGTATCTTAATATATACAAAACATTTTAGGTTACTGATGTTTACCAGTTTCATGTAACTGCCCTTATTTTAGCGCATTTGATAGGACACAACCTTGGCATGATTCACGATCATGCAGGTATGTAAACAACTGTTTTTGCTTTGCACATTATAGGTACAATAAGATGTATATTTAACCATTACAAAAAAATAGTATTTATTTTTTAAATATTCCTATCTTAGTAAATATTTTTGATTAAGGCTTTAATGAATTTTTTTTAAATTTGCTTGCAATAATTAAAAAAGTATAACAATCTTCGATCTCAAGATATAGATTAATCGCAATATTTTAGTCCGAAGTTGAAAAAAATCATTTATGAAATTGTATCTGATTGTCTTTTTTTCGAACAATAATTTATAAACGAAACTAAGCGAACAATCACTTCAGAATTGTAGTCATCATCAAGTTTTTGTCAAAGTCTGTCTGTAGAATGCCTTTTACCCGTTTTTATGCAAAAGTGATAATTCAAAAATACAAAAAAAACTAGCCACTTAAAATGTAGCCTCTAATTACGAAAGATGTTGCTGTCCGAATTCGCAATGTTCTGGTTTGTAGCCGAATAACATAACCACAATAAAAAAAGTAATTACTTGTGTACGGTGGATGTTATCGGACTTATAAAGTTTTCACCACATGCTCTCCCACCAATAAGTCTGTGGTGGGACAAACGATGCATTTTCGCCAAGCGTATGTGAGTTGTTGTTGGTAATGTTGTATTTAATGCGCCTGACGACTTTTGCTGCCGGTAGAGGTCACCACAATAGCTGTACGAAGCTGGGTACGGAGTTCCATTATTAAAGTTTGTGTGTCCACATTGTAGATGAATGGGTATAGGGCCGAAATCGTTCTAGTTTGTTGTCGAATAATATAACCAGTATATAAAAGTAATTATTTGTGTACGGAGGTTGTTATCTGGCTTAAGCTTTCACCACACCCACATAATATTTTGTAATTGCATCAGTTGATTGAACAGTGTGTAGATCTGTTTATCTCAGTATTTTTGAACGAAATAACAAAACACAAAAGGCTAGAGGAGTGAATTTTATTATTTGATGCTTGCAACTAAACTGAAAATTTTTATTAATTTTTTTATTAATTTCGTCAACAGCTTTCACGCTTAGCTGTTTAACGACACTCTGTGTGTTTATGAATACTGTATATAAAAAACACGACAAGATAAATGGATGAAATTTTTCATATAGCTTTATCATCAGAAATTATTGATATATATATAGAAATTATTGACATTGTTTTAGGAGAAGAGTACAATTAAATATTGACTGCCATTAAGTTTGCTTATAAAAAAAATACAGATATGATCATTCAATAAAAAAAGTAACGTGCTAGATTATTTTTAAGGATATTATTTACACCAAAATTGCAGATCAGGATTAAATTTTTGATCGTATTAATCAAAATAAAAGTATTTCAAAATGAATATTTGATTACATTTACCTTACACCAAACACAAATCTCGCCAGGTAAAATGTAACTACCGGCTTAGAAATTAAAGATACAATAAATATGCAATACATTTATAGTAGAAAAATAACTTTAACATTTGTATTTTAATGAATAATCCAAATTCTTCTATGGAATAAGTTAATTTTGTTAAACAAGCAAATTATAAACCGGTAAAAAATCATCTCTCCGAACATTTTAATAAAGTATTTCAAAATATCTCTAATGCTCTTAGAACTATAGATAACAGCGGAATAAAGGAATTATAATAATGTACCAGTAATTCATTTATTTTTAAAACACAAACAATTATTTCTAAATTTAAAATTTTGAGACAGATAATTCCATTAGGGAAAGCGAAAAAAAGGAAGTTACTTAAAGGATTAATAGAAATTCAAATTTCAGCTTATGGCCCCTGAGGACTTACAATTTTAGAAATCTTTTAATATTAAACAAATCCTCTTTGTAATATATTTTTTTCTGATATGTCGCTGTTTGCTACACGCATTTGAAGGTAGCTATTGGAATAACTATGGAGAAAATTCGCTAAAAATATAAATTAGATAGCATATTTATAGATGGCATCAGATATTTTCTTAAACAAGCTTATTGGAATTAAATTTATTGAATACCTGGAAAAGCAGATATAATTTCAAAGACACTTTTTTCGGGCTCTAACTAAAGTCTGAATATTTACCGAAATTTCTGGATTGAAATCCTCGATTATTATTATAATTTTTTTCCCTTTATATGTGTTTTATAATAAGAAGAAAGCTTTGTTAATTTTTATTAATTCTCTTATTTATTTCAATATTTGCTTATTTTAATCAATATAAGAAAATTTGTACTATAGTCTTATCATTATTGATAAAGAAAATTTAGATAGCACGTCCTTTAAAACTATAATTTTACCAATAATCGGAAATTGTCTTTTTTTGTTCAGATTGTGCTTGTTCAAACGGTAAACATTGCATTATGTCAAATAACATTCCGTAAGTATTCTTTCATAATTTCTCCAACCTTCATGTCTTAATGTAGAAATGTTATTTAATTCAGAGGTTGTAAAACGGGAGTGATTGTTTTTATTTGTAAATTTATACATTACAATTATTATTAATGTAGAAATATTACAATAATTATTAATGTGGAAATGTTAAAATAATTATTAATGTAGGAGTGTTACAATTATTAATGTAGAAATGTTTCAATAATTATTAATATAGAAATGTTACAATTATTATTAACTAGCTCTTACCCGCGAAATTTTGATGTGTATATGTGAGAACTGACAGTCTAAAATGTTATCGAAACCGTATGCATGCACAAATTTTCAACGTCAGTTGGAGCAACGCAAAGACGTGAATTTTAAGCACCAGTTGGGGTAACGCAATGCAGATTAGAAAATTTTAGTTTCAATTCATCTGTTTTATTTTCATTCAAAAGCACTTCTGAAGGAATCAAAATATCTATTAATTGACAATGTTTAATTTTAAATTTATCCTTAAATTTTAATTTTAAATACACTACAAAAATAAACGGAATCGTCTGAAATAACCGTTACGTCTAACATCATTAGCGTGGGGGGGGAATGTTATGTTATTAAAACCATAAGGATACTTACTTTTCCGTTTGTCGGGCGCAAACGAACAATCGCCAAAGAAATTTGAAAAAATTTGGCGGAATTCTAAATTGTTTGTTAACGGAAACATACCACTTTAAGCATATATAAAAAATATATAGCTAACACAAATACAATTTAATTACAAAAATACACAGTGGAACAGTTTTAATATATAGTCATTTTCGCCAAAAAAAATAGTTTGCCACCTAATTTTAGCGAAATGGCATTTCCAATCACAAGGTTTCGATGCCCGTTGCAGCAAATTAACGGAAAATCGAAAAAAATATCAATAAATGCAGTAATATGGAATGCACTAAAAAATTTAATAGAAAATGATGAAAATAGGCTGAAGAAATAAGTACAGCAAGAAAAAATCAAGAGAAATGAATAGGAAATAATAAATTATATTAACACAAGAACAGCATAAGAAAAAAATTAAATAAACATTCCTTTAGAATAGTAAGATAATATTAAAAGAACACCGGAAATAGAAAAATAAAAACAAACGATTCAAAAAGCTCAGGCAGATGTTTTCAGATTTTTTTATTTTTGGGCGGAAAAGTTAGTGTTTAGTTTATAAAAAATTAACCACTCAATTAACCGGAATAAAAATTGGCCTATGTTCTTCTGTAGACTATAATCTATCTATGTGCTAAACTTCATCCAATTTCCTTCAGCCGTTCTGGCGTGATTGAACCCCATCATCCATCTGTCCAAACTTTCACATTTATAATAGTAGTATAGATGTAGAAATGTTACAGCGATTATTAATGTAGAAATGTTACAATAATTATTAATGTAGAAATGTTACAATTATTATTGATGCAGAAAAGTTAGAATTATTATTAATGTAGAAGTATTACAATAATTATTAATGTAGAAGTATTACAATAATTATTAATGTAGAAATAATACTTAAATCATAGGCTATAAAACGAAAATAATTAATTTTATTTTTCAATTTATTTAGGGATTTAAAATGGTTTCATCCGAATATTAGGAAACATTCCTAATATTCGGATATTAGGAAACAATGCCAGCGTGTTGCGAGACAATAATTTGAATCAGAATTACCAAGAATGAGGTCTCATGTATGAAATTCTTCGAACATTAAAAGAATATAACATCCATCGATTGGTATCGATGGTTATTTAGAACGAGGATGGCAGTTCATGAGCCAAACTCGTTATCTGTTCTATGACTCAAAACTATCAAGATTCTAGCAAAATAACGTTCACGTAGCTTAGAAATAAGATGTTAATCAAATTAAGCGAAACTTTAAAAGATTTCCATTTTTCACCTTTTAAACAACTAGTTGGCTCACTAATATTGATGATAACTAAAGTTTCCAATTGTTTTATGTAACTTAATCTTAAAGGAGTGTTTAATTTAGACTTTTTAAATTTCAAAATTCATAGATTGATGACAAGGGCGCTTTACGCCTCTCTGTTCATTGCACTATGCAGCGGCTTAATTTTCTGTAATATCACATAAAATATGAACTTTATTTAGATACAGAACATGTATCAAAATAAAGTTCACATTTTAAAGGAACACGCTTTAAAAAATTTCATCATTATTTAATTTTGAAGTTAAATTTTAATCGCATGTATAAGAAAATTACAAAAACAAAAATATTTATCATGGAAAAATAAACCGTATCTTCAGGTATTCTTCATTAAATAATGGAATATAATCCTCGGATTAAATATTTGCTGCTGCAATAAAATGAATTTTAGTTTTTTTACAAGAGTAAAACATATTATTTAAAAACGCTATAAAATAATTTTTAGGCTTATTTAAGGATAAACTAAAATAACTCTATAGTAATTAAATTAACTCACTTGAAAAAATTTATTTTCAATTGTAAGATGACTTAAAGCTGATATTTGAGGTATAATATTTTTAAAAGTTTTATCGACAGAAAAAAACCCAAATTCAATTTAAGTTTTAGTTGATTTTTTTAAAGCTCTCTACGAGATATATATTACCACTCTCTAAAGTACATCTAAGCTAAATTTGATAGCTCTTTGTCGAACTATCCTTTGTAATTCTTTCACATCCTCCATAATTATTTATAGAAAGAAGAAGTGTATAACGATATAAATTTTGTGTTTTATGAGTAGAATACTTTTTTCAGTTAGTTAAAAAAAAGCTTATTTCTTTTTAAAGAGTTGTATTGAAAATGTGCAGCCGAAATGACAAATTTACAGAATCTAATTTCTTGACAGCATATTCGAAATTCGAGATTTCAGTCCATGGACCCAGGCTCATGTTAAAGTTGTCGAAGATCAATTTATTCATCATCAGGTTTGGGATGGAAGTTCAAATAGTAAATCCTGCATACGATCCAAAGTTACGAATTTCGTTTCAAAATACTCATGCAATAATTAAAAATGAGACATTACTATGGCAATATGAAACAGAAATCCGTTGAAAATGCTTTTATACGAATTTATATATTTTATTTAAATGTTTTGACTCAATTTCAAATATGCGGACAATTACATTACTAAATGCTTTTAATGGATTTTTTATAGATATTTTCAGTCAACAGTGTTTTCCAACTGCAGTATTCAAAAGTACTACGAAACATTAGATAAAGGATACGGAGCATGTCTGTTCAATAGGCCTTCGATGGTAAGGATGAAATTCTTACCACACAATCTTTTATAAGACTTTTTACACCCAAATAACTTATAACTTAATTAACCATGCTTAATGATGGCCATAAAACTTCTCTTCTCTGAAATACTCAATGCATAGAGGCTGAAGGGGATCATTAAGGATTCAGTTTTTAAATTCTTTGTAAATTATGTTTAAAAATTTGGAAACTCTTCTCGTAAACTTAATCTGATGTATTGTTTTCCGTGAATTCACCGATAAAAATGATCTTAACTTTGATTTATGTATTTCTAGTCATTTTGTCTATTGTAAAAATTACTTATCATTTTATTTGAAATTTGCATTTAAAGCTATAAACAACATTTTTAGATGCCCTTTATAAACTTTACTATTGTTTCTTGGCACTAATCCAAATTATTCGGAAATTCTTTTCCTAGAATAATGCCGGGTTTACACTCGGCCAATTATAAGACGATAAGTATCTGCGCATGCGCAGTAAGGCTGAAAAATGCTGTTCAGTCGATGGCAAGTAATTGTAACGATGGGGCAACTACAACTGCTGTATTGTATTTTTTCTTACTGCTCATGCGTTTGTAGAATTTGGCGATTTCTTTGGCGTGAAAAAATTATCATGATACTTCCTACATTAACTACTACATTAATCCTGATTAATCCTAATCCTAATCTTTACTACATTAATCCTGATGAATCCTAATCCTTACTACATTAATCCTGTTTAATCCTAATCCTTACTACATTAATCCTAATCCTTACAACATTAATCCTGATTAATCCTAATCCTTACTACATTAATCCTGTTTAATCCTAATCCTTTCTACATTAATCCTGATACTTCCTGCTCTTTCTGAAGCGAGGTTGTGTTCTTTTTTCATTTTATTTTCCACTGCTTATTTATAGTTTTCCAGATTTAGGTATGCAGACCTTCTTTTTATTTTACCATGTTTCTTTGTGTAAATATCCATTATTTTAATATGATACAGCAGTGAAAAAAATCATGGACGCCAAAATGGCAATTTATAGCCAAGCATGGAACACTTATATCTATATTATGAAGTTGTGGTAAACACAGATCAGTCTCTAACTACGCATGCGCTGCCTTTTTGCCGTTTTATAAATGGTTGAGTGTAAACCTGGCATAAAATTATGCAGAATCGGAACTTGAAAGCAACAGTAAAATAATTGTTCTTGTAATAAAATAATAGTTATTCATATCAAATTTTTTAAAAAATGAAATTTGTTCGATGACAAGTAATCCAACATAGTCAGAGCTTAAAAAAATTACCAAGCAGATAATATTTTCCTTTAAATTAAATTTTCGAAATTAAAGTTATTTTTACCTTGAACATTATAAATGTTACTTTTTTCATTAGTTTTACTTAATGTACAGAGAATGTCCATCTGTGGAAATAGCATCGTCGAAGAATCAGAAGAGTGCGATTGTGGTCCTCCAGAGGTAATTACGTTTTCTTCTTCTTATCTCTAATTCAGAAATGTCTGTTGCCCGCCTTCTCCACCACACTTTCCAAATAAAAGAAGTTAACGCATTTCATCTTAATTTTTTATATATAGTAAATATTGTAATATTCTCAATATCAACAGAGAATTTTACAGATTATAAGATTTTAGATATTTCTAACAAAGAAAAACGGTTCCATTACAAAATATACTGCATTATAAATATAATATGACGTTTCCCTCCAGATGGGGAGCATTTGAAACATAGAATTGAAAAATAGCTGGATAAATCTCTAGATTTTCGTTTGGCTGGAATGTAAAACAATATACATTACCCACGAAAAGAATTAACAAACCCGAAAATTTCAAATTTGGGAGTTCCATACTTAATTGGGTACGTTTTAAAAACTCAGAATGTGCACTGAAAAAGGATTCCTTCTAAATTATAACCAGAATATCAAGTTTCAAAAATTGAAATGATGTGTCTGTGTGTTTTTGTGATAATTTTCGAAAATATTGCTACATATAACTAAATTTTGCACATTTTAAAATGTAAAATTATCTCAATTAAAATTTAATTTAAATTGAATTTTAATTTAATTTAAATTAAATTATCTCAATTCAAAATTATTCAAGGTTTTGATAATTATTTGAAATATATTTTTCTCGATTTTCCTTTATAGATTTTATTGTTGTAATGAATGAAACTATGAATGTGCACTTAAAAATGATTCTTTCTAAATTACAACCAAAATATTGAGTTTTAAAAATTAAAATGAAGGGCAGTTTTTTTGCAATAATTTTCGAAAATATTACTGCACATAACTAAATTTTGCACCATTTTAAAACTGAAAATTATCTCTGATACATTTTTCAAAATTTTGATAGTTATTTAAAAAATATTTTTTGCTTGATTTTCCTCAATAGATTTTATTGTTGTAAT
>JAOUZG010037308.1:1542443-1562492 GCA_026289955.1 Argiope argentata
TGATCATGCTACAACAAATTTAGGTGATTTATTGTTATAACTTATGTCTCGATGCCAATATCAAAATTTTCGAGTAAGAATGAAGTATAACCCTATTTTTTTCTAGAATTAGATCATAGGGAAATTGTCTCAAAAGTTTCACAATAATAGATTCAAACATTAGCAATTTTTTTATGGTCAGTAAAAGAAATTAATAATTATTTTAACAAATATCTCAGCAATTCTAAACAATGTGGGAAAAGTTAGGGTCAGTATCTGAATTAATAAATAAACTCGAGGGAATTGAAAACGTTTTTAATTAATTAATTTGACTCACTTCTATAAAATGTAAAATTAATTACTATGAGAATAAATTAGAGAAATTGTGCTAGACTCCCTCCAGTCGAATTTGTCGTACCCTTCTTTTCGGCAAACTTCTGCCGCCACTTTTGGCACAATATCTGCAAACAGTAATCCATGAACTTATGTTTGCTTCGTTAACGCTCAAAAAATTTTCTCGTTAACACCATTAACTCCAATTAATTCTTATTACTAAAAGAAGTTGATATGGCTGTAATTCTGTGTCCATGATTTGAAATAAAAAAAAAAGTTTGTTTTTGAATTTGGAATGAAATAATAGCATCCAAAATATTTCAAGATGTAACTTCATGTTTTATCAAAATTTTAAAATAAAATACTTGCTGAAAGAAAAAAAAATTGTTTGATTGTAATGACGCATATACAAGGCAAAATCACTATGTACATACAACTTTTGTTGTAATGCGATCTCATCACTGTGAAAAAATATAAAAAAAGTAATTTAAAAAAATTAAGTAAATTCCTACTTAAGTCATCAAAGAAATTTTTATTTTAGTTACTTTTTATTTAATAATTACAATTAATATAAGTAATTTATCAAAAAATGATCGATTTCGTCAAGAATTCAATTTCCATCTTCACCTTCACGTGAAAAATACTGAAATATTTCATTTTACAGATGGACATATTGCCTGTTGATTTCAATTTTCATGACAAACAATTAAAACTCTACTTAAAATATTAAAAATGAATTGAATTTAATCTTTAATTTAATTAATCTATTTATTTGAAAAACTGTATTAACATCACGTGTCACAAATGCCAAACGAAAAATGTAAAAAAATGTATTTGAACTTGAATAGATGAATAAAAAGTATTTTATTAACGATTAAAAATGTAAACCATATATATATAGATAGATAGATAGATAGATAATATACAGAGCGGGAGAGAGAGAGAGCATGAACTAATAGTAGGAATAGAAGAAAATTTTGCATAGTTTTCGTGGCGCCATCTGCTGGTTCGAAACCGAACTGTTTACATATAAAATATTATAAACTTCCTTAATTTTATTTTTAATGAATTATTATTTGAAAAAATTGTGTTAACCTTAATTGTTATCAACTAAAAGTTTTAAAAAAAATGTATTTGAACTTGAATGGATGAATGAAAAGTATCTTATTAAAGATTGAAAATGTGAACAAGATATATTTGGGGAGGGTGTGAACTAATAGTAAGAACTGAATGAAGTCATTAACCAAACGTTTTTATAATTTTTTTACTAAAAGTTTTCATTCTTTCCTTTCCAATGGCTTCCGAGGAAGTAGGTACCAAAAGAAAAAGTGTACCTGTCTTAATATTAATATAATACTATGAAGTAACTTGAACTGCCTAGTAACTTGAACTTTACTATCTGCCCAGAAGAGTTTTAAGCTTCAAAATTATAATAAGCGAAGAAATAGCGAAGGAATATGGAAATGTACTGGCTTCAAATACAAGGGATACGCCTTGAAAAATAATCCTTGCAGTATCAAGCAAAAAGAAACTCATTAAGACTTTAGATATTTTGAAATAATAGCTCTTACTTCTTCAAGCAGAAAAGAGAAACCGATGCTTTTTAAAACAACGACAAAAGGAAACCTGCTGGAGAAAAGTAAAACCAGGGTCAGTAAAAAAAGGGAAATACGATGGAGCTATTACAACTACCTAGATATCAGGGCTTTTTCAATAATTTGAAAACTATCAACGCGGAGAAAATTTAGATCTTCTTTCGTATTTGCATAATGAACAGCAATCTGAAAAGGTCCATGAAAATATCAAGTTCCAGTTTTAAGGCCCAATTAGTCAAAAATCTCATAATAACGACAATGTTTCAAAAATAAAAATATATTTTCAGTAATAGCTCTTTCTTTTAGTGAGCTAATTGTCAATATATAGAACAGCAGTGATATTAGTCGGTAAAAGTTAATCAAAAACAACATTATTATGAGGTTGTTTTAGAGAAAAAATTGAAGAACGCAAATAAAATTGTCTATATTCAAATGCAAATTAATTTTAACATAGTTTTAAAATAAAATATAAGCGATTGTAATATTTTTACAAATGATTCTAGAAAGCCCAAATAAATTTTCAATATAGCTCTTTCTTTTAGTGGCCTCATTGTCAGTATAGAATAGTTGGGATATTTATTAGTCAATCAAAGTTAACAAAATTATTATTAGGTTATTTTATAGAAAAAATTAAAGCACACAAATAAAATTTCCTATATTCACATGCAAATTAATTTTAACATAATTTTAAATTAAAATATATGCGATTATAATTTTTTACAGATGATTCTAGTAAGCCTTCAATTACACACACAAAAAAGTTAGGAGGACTTACACCACTTAAATTCTAATCAGCTCATCTATATCTCTCCTCCTCGGAAATATTCTGTAATGCTTGCGAAAAAAATGATTTAGGTTTTATTCTATCTTAGCCACTTCTTGTAACTACTCCATTCAACCTTTTTTTGTTTGTTTGTTTATAGCAAGAACCTAATGATCTACTTTATCGCAGTGTAATAATAGGATACATTAGAAGAAACGTCTTTTTAACCTTTAAGCATTTGAGATATAATTTTCTTTTCAATTATTATCCGTATTATCCGAACATTTAATTATCCTCACTATCAATGTTCTTATTATTGTTCTTTATTTTTCCTGAGAGCCTTAATAATATTGTATAGCCTAACACACACACACACACAGAGAGAGAGAGAAAGAGGTTTCAAAGTCCCTAAATGATTAAAACTGAAAAACCATACTTGTTAACTTTCTCATATATGAAGTTTAGAGAACGTAGAGTAATCGTCAAAAAATTCGAACTTCAGATTTTGACAAATATCTACGTTTTCAGACCTCCTCGGAGTTCGAAAAACCAATTTTTCAGAAAATGTAGTTAGTCTGTCTATCTGTTTGTCTATGACAAAGATAACTCAAAAACTCTTTGGACTTGACGGTTGGAATTTGGTTTACGGTCTTTACAATAAATTTGAAGATTTTAACCAAATTTTGGGTAAATTCTGTTCACAGAAATTCCGTCTATTCAGCTGTTCGAATATAAATTAATACGATAATAATTAAATGAATATATATAGTATATGTGTGTGATATTTTTAAAATTAAATTAAACCCTAGTTAATTTTAAAAGCTTTATCTTAATTTAGCCCATAGTAACACTATTCTAAAATATTCTCTTATTTCCTGATCCATTCCACTTTTTTCTAGCTAACTAATTCAACAGAACTTTTGTAAAATACTGTATCAGCTAAACCCCGGCTCCTTTCCCAAACTTCGAGTATAGAAATAGAAAGTGTTCAGCTTAGCACATTCCTTTAACAGACCCCTATGATTCCCTTGCACGAGCTGTGCATGTGATTGCCATGCGTCAAAGATTCCTATTAAAATTTAAAGGTATAATTCAGAGGGATAAAATTTTAATGAGCTTTTCGTCATTCCGTTTTGTGTTGTTCTGTGTTGTGCTCATCGCTTTTGCTTGTATATCCCGTGGTGGAATGAAACGGAGAAACATTCAAAATGCAGTAACTTGAATATAGGAAATTTTGTAAGAGATTTTGTGACTAAGGGTGCAGTTTTATGCCAAGTTTTTGTTTTGACTCTGTTAAGAAAAACGTGTCTAAAACACAGATTCGATTTTGAATACTATCAACGCATGCCAGAAATTAAGCGCCAAATAATTCGCCAAGGACAACACGATAGATTCAGTAAAAATGTTAATCCATGCAAAAAGTCATTATTTCATATTGTACGCCAATGCCCTACAATTATTGTCGCTATCCCTTTACGGCAATATAGCTAAGATCTATCAAACTTTTGGAATTTACAGAGCTATTAATTATTATAGTGATCAATTACATCGATGTGGGGGAAAATTCGCATTATCAACAAATGAAATTTCAAGCTTTTTTTTTTTGCTTTCTCTAATTAATTTCCAAAGTTTTATCTCAATTTAACTCATATTAATTTCATTCTAAAATGTTCTATTATTTCTTGATGCAATTCCCCCTTTTTTTTTTTTAGTTAATACAACAGAAGCTCTCTCTTACCTAATGATTATGATTCTCTTACCTAAATCAACACGTGTAGAGAAATCGCTATCAGAATCTCACAGTATATAATCACGGGGATAAATATTTCATTAGCTTTTCTTTCCATCATTTTGCCATTCTGCATTGATGTGCCTCGTATCTTTTATTTGTAAGTAAATTAAGCCTCCGGATAGGAGATAAAAGCGAAAATAAATTAAAAAATCTCCTCTCTCTTCAGCTTCATTATAACTTTGCATTTAAAATTAAGAAATAAATATTTATATATAGTATAAAATGAAGTCTCCTAAATGCATCTGTATATTGGAACCACAAAAAAGTGGGAAATAGTTAACGAATATTGGTGATATTTATACCATTTTGTAGATAATTTATCTGAAAAGGTTGTAGCACATTAAAGTCATATCAAAATAAAAAAAAGAGCTTTATAATTGCGATTTTAACTTTGCGTTTATCCGCGCATGCTTGAAAACCTCAAACTGCGCATGTGCAAAAATCAAGAGTTGTGGTATGCATATAAGATACATTTCATTGTTTGTGTCTGACTTTAAACAGAGATTCAAATCTCATCAAGCCCAAAAGAAGGAAATCCAACCTTGGCCGGAACATATTAAATGCCAAAAGGCTTCGTTTCTTGAGTGATAAGAAAAATAAAAAGGAAATAAACGCTCGGTTAGCGAATATCTTCTATACATAGTGTAAACTGAAGTCTCCTGAAAGCGTCTGCATGTTTGAACCACAAAAAACATAGAAAAAGTTAACAAATACTGGAGATATTTATACCATTTTGAAGAGCCTTTATCGGGGAAGATTGTTGTACATTAAAGTCATATCAAAATATCTTGGATGTTATGTCACGGGCCACGCCATGCTAGCATATATATATATATATATATATATATATATATATATATACAGAGGGTGTCCAAAAAGTTCCCGTACTGATGATTTGTAAATTTATTTTACAAAAACAATAGGTTTAAAATGAATTATTTTTATGCCAATGATAAAAAGCACTTTTGACATAACCAAGGAAAAAATACTGAACTTACACTTATAATAAATGTTCAAAATGTCCATCCCTTTCTTGGAGACAAAGCTGAACTCGTTTGCGCATGTTTTTCGAAACGCGTCTTAACATGCTAGGAGTGATTTCTTGTATCCTTTGGATAATTGTGATTTTCAAATAATCTATTGTTTGAGAATCCCCTTCATAACTTTTGTCCTTTAAATATACCCACATAAAAAAGTCCGGGATGGTCAGATCAGGGGATCGAGGTTGCCAAAGATTTTTTGAGATAAGTCGATCGCCGAAAAAAGCTTCAAGCATGTCCATGGTTTTATTACTCGTATGGTAAAATTTAATATACTTGAAAAAAAAATCATGGACAATGATTTTTTTAAATCTGGAATACGGGAACTTTTTGGACACCCGGTATATATATATATATATATATATATATATATAATAGCATACGTTTCAAAATAATAATTAATTATTTTAATAACAAATATTCATATCCATTAATGTTTTGCACAAATCATGAAAAATATTTTTTTTGTTCTTTTTTTTACTTCTATTAGGACAAGAACCTTTTCATCATTTGATTTGATGCATGGCTTAGTAAAAGATGGAACAAAATGCGGATTCCAGAAAGTAAGTTCGTGACAAAAGAAAGATCACGTTTCAATAAACTATTCTATTAATTTTTTTCAATGCCATTTCACTTTCAGATGTGCCTGAATCAAACGTGTAGCAGCATTAGAAACATTATTACTGGCAAATGCCCGTTGGAAGATTTCCAAGCCACGTGTTCTGGACACGGGGTAAGAAGCTATTTTATTACATCATTCGTCTGATACGTGCTAACTTTCCTCTATACAAACGCTTCCATTTTTTTTTTCCTTTCAAAATTTCGAAGAATAAGCATATGACCGTTGCTCTCAAGATTCGAAATGAATTTCATATTTACATTAAAAACCCAAAGTTTATCTAAGAATGGGTCTTTTAATTTTGATTTATGGTCAAATAATCAGAAAGACATCTCCTTTTCAAATCAACAAATACAAATACAAAAAAAAGATTAAAATGAAATCTGCTATGCATATCAAAAATGTATCATCTCAGAACATCATTTCTTGAGCGACCAAGCACCATGTGAGCATGCGAGTTAAATTATATTTTTATTCATTTTAATGGTTTCGTTGAATGAGTCACCTTATTACTGCAAACTATTCAAAAAAAATTTTGTCTCTCATTAATTGTTTAAAAAATATCCCATTTCCTATTTATTTCGTTTTATATAATCATGCGCTCAAAATGACATTTTTCTAGGTTTTATTTGCTGTAGTAATTAACTCATTTTTTAAAATCAGAGCTTTTGTAAATGCGATGGCAACAGGTTATTAAATGCCAATTTTTTGAGATGCTCGTGCAGATAATAAAATTTTTATTTTTCATCTACGGATTTTTGTTGACGCCCCGAACCTCATTCCAAACACAACATCATTATCTGATATGACAAAAAAATCCCCACACTTTTTGAAACATGGTGCACTTATTATACAATACGCTTGAATTTTAATTTCTTAGCAAAAAAGTGTGTTTTGAGTAATTGCACTTTGAGTAATTGCAATAAAAAGAATTATTTTTTTAAAAATTAATCATTTTTTTCGTGAAATAAAAAAAATTGAATGTAGCAAATGGCTACATTAAGAACTACACAATACTCCTGTAATATATATTGCATGATAACTTATTTCGCAATAAAAATACGAGTTCCTTTTTAACAATATATTCTTCTCACAATGCAAAAAATGTACAAATGTTAACTAAAAAGCATGAAAAAAAGGATTTTCGAACACTCATTATTATTTTTAGAAACAGTCAAGTGGAACTTATAATTTGAAACAAAAATGCATAGCCAAATGGGTACAAGATACACTGCAGGGTTAATTGATATTAAAATTCCTTCAACTTCTTTTGTAAACTTCATTATTTTCCCCCCTAGACCTGCACAAATATAAACACCTGCTACTGCGAAGAAGGCTGGAAAGGATACGATTGCAGTACAATAGACGAAGAAAGTCTTCGAGGCAGTACCAAGAGCAATACTGATTATTATGATTCCACGGGAGAATCCCTGCTGGAAAATTCTCAATATGGTAATTTAACTAAACAGTTTTACAACTGCTTTAATAATTATACTGTTTACGATAGCTATACAATAACGAGTAAATTTACGATTGGTGTATTATAACAAAATTGATATATTATAACTCGTCAGTTTACGATTGGTGTATTATAACTAATCAGTTTTATAACTACTGTATACAAACAAGAGACGTATATTTCCGGCTTAAATTCTGTTGATGTATCAGCGGGGCTTGTCCATGGCAAGTGCTATAAGTAACAACAACAACAACAACATAACTGCTGTATTATATCTAGTCAGTTTATGATTGGTGTATTACAACTAGTCAGTTTACAATCGGTGTATTCTAACTAGTCATTTTATGATTGGTGTATTACAATATTACAACTAGTCAGTTTACGATTGCTATACAATAACCAGTCAGTTTACGATTGGTGTATTATAACTAGATTGATATATTATAGCTCGTCAGTTTACGATTGGTGTATTATAACTAGTCAGTTTTACAAATGCTGTATAATAACTAGTCAGTTTTACAACTGCTGTATTATAACTAGTCAGTTTTACAACTGTTGTATTATAACTAGTCAGTTTTAAATTTAATTGAATCCATTTCAATCATGTATCAACAGAGAAACAAGTAGCACTAAAAAACATTTAAATACACAGTAAAATGGTTTCTTATATTCAGTATCAGATATTAAATTGTACACATTATAACTAGTCAGTTTTACAATTGCTGTATTATAGCTAGTCAGTTTATAATTGGTGTATTATAACTAGTCCGGTTACGATTACTGTATTATTACTATTTTGTTTACGATTACTGTATTAGAACTAGTTAGTTTACGATTAGTGTATTATAACTAGTCAGTTTTAAGTTTAATTGAATCAGTTTCAATCAAATATCAACAGAGAAACAAGTAGAATTAAAAAAACATATAATTACACATTAAAATAGACTGTTATATTCAGTATCAGATATTAAAATTGCACACATTATAACTAGTCAGTTTTACAATTTCTGTATTATAGCTAGTCAGTTTGTTATAGAGGTATTATATCTAGTCAGTTTACGATTATTGTATTATAACTAGTTAGTTTACGATTACTGTATTATAACTAGTCAGTTTTAAGTTTAATTGAATCAGTTTCAGCCATATATCAACAAAGAAACAAGTAGAACTAAAAAATACATTTAAATACACTTTAAAATAGACTCTTATTTTCAATATCAGATATTAAACTGTACACATTTTTACTGCTTAGTAACAACAACAAAAATTCAATTTCAAGACATGAATTATGAGCAATTACTCATAATTTCTGCTCTACAAATGTTCTTCGAAAATGTTTCTCTTTTTATAATATAAATAGAAAGCGCTGTTATTTGAATAATTGATAAAGAAAAATAATTAAATGTTGTTTAGAGAGAAGATGGTTTATTTTTTCATTAAATTAAAATAATAAAAAAATAACCTAGAAATAAAGTTAAAGCAGTTTAGAAGGTTGAGAGAGAGAATAAAAATCTCAAGAAGAGATTAAAAGTGCACCAGTTTTTGATTTTCCTTAAGACTACAGTTAAGCTATTAAGCTTTGAGGGTACCACGAAGTGGTCGTAAAGATTCTTATCTCCACAGAGTGTTCAACTACCACCTCACAAACTGAGTGGAGAGAAAATATTGTTCTTAATCTGGTAAAATTCTCGAAAAGGCATAACATTTTACAGCGCAAGACTTTAAAAAAAAGGATTTTTTAATACGCAAAAAAACATTAATTCTAATAAAATTGTAAAAATGAGAAATAAAAATAGCGTTCGTATTTCATAGGCTTATGAAAGAACAATTTAAAAAGAAGGGTGACAAGCTAAGTCTTTTTATAAACTAGCATTCTGTTTTCTTTTAAAAAGAATTGAATAATGTGCCTCCTATATTTATCATGGGTGTCCACTTCCTTAAAGTACAAAACGACCATTAAATTTAATTCCTTTATATATATATTTTTCATTTGGAAAAAGTAGATGTGTAGAATCTCAATTATCTCAGAAAACATCTTAATAGCTCTATTGCAACCTTTTTCTTCTTCTGTACAGCCGACCACCCCGCCACCACTGAACGTAGCAGTATCGACAAGATTTGTTGTGGCCGACTGTGGGCTGTGGCAATGTCCATCCTTACATTGACCGAATCTGTCAAACTGATATTCCCTTCAAGATACTTGACCCCAAAGTGGTCATAAACTGACCACTTCCTCCTTTACAAACTTTCAAACAGTTGGCAAAAAACTGGCAATTTTAGACATCATGTTCTTCAGAGTCTTAAAATTACTTGGTACCATCAGTACTGAACTCAAGTTATTATTTTCAACTTGCAAATGTTAGCTTTATTGCAACCTGTCGACACTAAGAAGTTGATACAAGGTTTGTCACTGTACTGGGATCATTTTGAGCAGCTGCTAATTCAAATGCCATGCCATATGTAAGTCCTATAAGACTCCTTTAAAATAGTTCTGAATTTGTAATTTTGCTTCCTTATGCAGTAAATGTCCTTGTAGAGAAGATACTTTTATAGATATAGATACAGTTATTGTTGGTGAATAGATGCCTAATCTATTACTCCAACCTTGATGAGGAATTTGTTGGCCAAAATACGATACTGAATATTCAAGAATCGTGGAAACAGCTTTATTAGGGGTCGAATGCTATGTTTTTTCTAGAATCTTCATAGCTCATCATGCTCTCTCCAAAACTTCACACCACACCATAGGGAGGACTTTTGCCCCCAACGATTTTAGTGTGCAACAAACCCACTCGTACGACGGCTCTTTGATGGAACCAAACCTTACCACCAGATCACAGCGGCCAACAAAAGCCTGAATTCCAATGCAAACGGTGAAAACTGTTAACAAATATGTACATTTAAAAATGTCCAGATACAAGAAATAACTGCATTATACCAAAAATTGTATAATTAAACATATATTTGGTATCTATATTAATAAAAATGCAACTCGAAATGCGTTGCTAAGCGCAAAACTAGAGAACGGCTCGACCGATTCGGCTAATTTTTATTTTAATATTTTCGTTAAGACACGAGGATGGTTTTTATGGAGAGAAAAAATGAAAAAACTGCGATGAAAATAGTTAAAACGACAATTTTCTTACTTTCCCGCCAAAAAACTCCATTTCCTTCCCCCACACCAACTGAGTAAGATAGCAGGAAGTAATGAATTATGATTTGTTTAGAAAGAAATACGCGAAGTCAGTTGGTTTTCATTTATAAACGGGATGTTTAAAAAAGAAAGAAAATAGTTGCTTTTATTATTAGTCTGTATGGATATTTAATCTATGTCTGCTCAAAATAAAGTCATAATAAAGTAATAAATAAAGAAAAAAAGAATAACAGAGGGCAAAAAGGATTTGTAGAAAAAAAAGTAGGGAAGAAAAAAAGAATAGGAAAATAAAGAAAAGAAGGGTGTGTGTGTGTCACCATTATTTCCTCTGTGCGCGGCATTTTCCAAGCTGTTTTTAAACTTTCGCATCTCTTGAAAACCAATTGTGTATTTATTTGTTTCGTGTGTTTACATTTATGAAAATTTGAATCTCATTATTCTATAAAAAACATAGAATTTTAAACTTTTCCTCCACCATTTAAGTAAATTATCAATTTCAGGACAATCATTGCTCGGATAGAAAGAGAAAGATGAGTAGTTCATTGAACAGAACATTAGAAGAAAATAATACTAAATAATACTATAAATGAATTATATGAATATCAAAATTTGTTTGGTTTAAAAATATTTTGTTGAAAAACCTGTTATGAGACACAGCTACATAAAATATTATATGAAAATTTTAGCGAGCATTATACTGGCGAACCGACTGGTCGCCAAAGGCAGCTAGTAATTAAATAATTTTTTTAAATGATGCAAAAATAATTTTAATACAATAATATATTCCAAAACTTCAAGAAAAGACTTCAACATCCTGTTCGATTTTTTATTTAGTATTTAGAAAAAGAAACTAAAAATTAAAACAAAATGATACCCATTCGCCTAAATTTATGTGTTCAGGTTTTATAGATATACGTTAAAGAATTCAGCATAAAAGACGTTAGCAGTTAAACACACATATTTATATAAATAGACAAACGTTCAGTTTTACTATTAATAGTAAATCAATCTTAAATTCATTAATTAATTTTTTTAAAAAAGATTCTATCATAAATGCAATTTATAAAATGTTAATATATTTGAAATCTGACAAAAAATCTTGCAAATCCGATTGCTTTTTAACTAAATTATATTTATGGGATGTGATTAACGAACAATTTTTATATCTGAGTGATTAATATTATAGAAAAAGGTAAATATTCGCCATTTATTATAAAGATAAATTTTTCAAATAATAGCAGAGAAATAAAGAACAAGATTCAATAGGTTTCATTAATTTTTTTGATGTAGCTAAAAGCGATTTATTCTCAAGATGGGCATCGAAATAAATTGCATTTATAGCTCATACTAACTTTTTAAAATGAAATTAGCTGCCATCGGTGACCAGTTGTTTGCCCACCATATTTAATAAATAGCGTAGTGTTATTTGTTCACAGCTTTAGTTTATCACAACTAAAGAAAGTATTATTTTAACCCTTTATTTACTGACGGTACTTAAAAGTACCATTTAAGTTTGGATTATATCTTAGTAATATGACTTTTTTTCTGATGGTATTCAAAAGAACATGGTGAGCGTAATTCAGATAGCAAGATTATAATGTAAGCTAAAAGTATAAATTAAAAATATTTAATTAATAATTAAATTAATTAAGATATTTCTATTAATTATAATTTTTGGAGGTTCCCTGGGATTATTCTGAAAGGAAACTTAACTACTAGTGCAAAAATGGATTTGAAAAATTGATTGCAACATAATTCAGTAAATAAAGGGTTAAATTATACGTGCACAATAAACATATAACCTTAACTATATTTACTATATGATGAGAAGGAAAAGTGATGGCTTAGGGAGCAATTGACTATTTATGGTATATCTGGGATCCCATAAGCTATAAAAGGAAATAAAAATTGACGAAACTAGTACAGTATTTGAGGCCGAAACACTATCAAATCTTTTCCTCATAGAGATTACATTTTGAAGTAATATATTTTAGATTTCTCTCAGTCGAAAATAGAACGCGATATAAAACAGATAACCATTGGTGATATATCAGAGAAGGTGAGTTTTCACATAAAACAAAACTTGGCGATATCGGTCCTGTATGTCAGGTTGGAAAACAATTTCCTTGCTTTTGGCAACTTTGTTAAATATATATCATTTACACCATTTTAAAAGTGTGATCAATATCATTTACGCCATTTTAAAAGTGTGATCAACATCATTTACTCCATTTTAAAAGTGTGATCAACATCATTTACTCAATTTTAAAAGACTTTAAATGTATTTATTAGGTGAAAATGAACTTCAGTTGAATCCAAATATGGCGATAACTGTTTTAGCGGGATGTGTGATCATAGGACTGCTTCTTGTAGTAGTTGCAGTTATGTTCATTTTCTACAGGTAGGTAAATTTTTGTAGCTAAGAATAGCTGAATTTAAAGCAATAAAAAAGTAAAATAAAATAATAGATATTTAATCCAAAACTAATCATAAGTAATTATTTTTTAAATCACAAATATTTAATTTTTATAAACAATATTAAACGGTATTTACATTATACCGTCCAACTTTATCACCAAATTTGAAGTCGTTGCCAATGAGTTGCTAAAAGGCGATTATGGCAATGGTGTAATCCATTGATCTTTATCGCCAAATTTAAATCCCTCGCCAATAAGTTACTAAACCATTGGCGATCGTTGGCGAAGACGGTATAATACGTAAGTACCTATTAAGCTTCAGTGACATTTAATTTTTACATAAGGACTGCTTCCTGTATTAGAAGGATTAGAAATTTAATAGTGGTACAGCCGATACGATATAGGTAAAAGTTCTTTGATATGGTTATCGATATTTAGTATCATTTGTTCCTGCGATGTGTAGATCGTAAAATGCTGGAAGCTAAACTAGTTCTGTGGATGATAAGGATAGAGAAGCATTAGAAATTTTTAAAAATCCTTAATTTCTTTAATTTTTGAACCGAGCATTTCTTCTTTTTCGGTAAGAAATCATAATTACAAGAATAAAAAATTAAAATGAAATCTGCTAAGCATATTTCAATGTATCATGTCAGAACATCATTTCTTGAACGGCCAAGCACCACGTGCTCGTGCGAGTTAAATTATATTTTATTCACTTTAATTGTTTCATCGAATGAGTCACTTTAGTATTGCAAACGATCCAAAGTTTTATCCCGTATTTATTGTTTTAAAAAATACTACTTAAAAATCAGTTTTTAAAAATAAGATTTTACAGATATATTGATAAGACTTCAAAAATGTCTAGATCCACCTCCGTTACTATTACAATAATTTCCATATACAACATGAATACTTCTGACTTAAGAAATTGTTAAATTCTTAAAAAGTGAAATTGATTTTAATTTCTATTTTAAAAGATTAATAAAAATTGCGCAGATTTTACTGTTTAAAGGAATTTTTTTTCTAGATATGAATATTACATATAAAAATTCTAAACAGCAAAACAAATGAAGTGTTCAGTTAAATATTCTTGAAGAAAACTGTCATATTATAACAAATATTCTACTTTTATTTTTCAGAAACTTATGGACAACAAAAAGTTCCCCAACAGGAAGATAGGGAAGCCATTGAGAATTAAAATTATAACATTAGATCAATAAAATAATTAATTAGAGTAAAATTACAAATGAGGGAAAAATAACTTTTTATACAGTTTAATATCAGTGTCAAAAGATATCTACACTAAAATCAAGAAAAGGGTTTTTTTCTTTTCTTTACTAAAGAAAGGAAAGGAGAACTTTCATCTCCTTCCATAATCAAATTGATGATAATCAAAATGCTTAATACATATGTCAATCTTTAATTATCAAAATACACAACATATTTTGATTATTAAAGATTGGATTTATTTTGAGATTAAATTAATTTTGTGCCAACAATTTCATCTGCAGTTTTGCAGTCAGGTGAACATAAATTACAACCTTATATTAGTTTAGTTTCTCTTTCTGATCATTTTTTATTGTTGATAATTTATTTTTATTATATCACATAAATGGATTTTGCTATATTTTTTACTGTGTTGTATGTGTAAAAAAACATATTCTTCTGTTTTATTCATTAGAGCAAATAAAATGTTAAGATTTTAAAAACGATAGAGTTTCTTCCAAGAGAAAATTTAACCTATTTAAAAACAGAAAATTTTAAAAATAAAATTTTTACAGCAAACAATGCCACCTATCTCATTACCTAAACTTTCAAATAGGATAAAGAAACAGAATTTTTCAGTTTTCAAAATTTTGCATTTGGTCTAAAATACATGAAGCATATTCATGTTTGATTTGGAAGAAAAACCAAGGAATATTCAATGTTCCATCATAATGTGTTAAAAGTTTATCTTAAATCACTGAATAGTTTTTGAACACTGAGAAAGATATTGCTACTTGATAACCAAAAATATACTTTAAAGATTTTTTTTTAGAGTGAAATAAAAATTGTAAAAGCAGTTGTTGCAAATTTTGTCTTAAAAACAATGTTTTATAATTTTTATAGTGCACACAAAATTATCTACTATTGTAATAAGTATTTATTATTTTTGTATGAGTATATCTTTAATTAAATAAGTTTTTAAAAATCAGTGTTTTTTATCAAATTTTTTCCTGAATGTATGCAAGAAAATACAGAGCAGCATATAAAATGCTGCTTAATTTTTCAATAAAAAGTCACATACATTATTCTTCAAAGTATTTCAGTGAACCAAAAGAGGAGGGTTTACATTTCCCTGATTTATTTATTGAATTTTTAATTTAAGTTAAGGAAAGTTTATAAAATTTGATGTATAAAGTTTTTATACTTTCATTTTTAAGGACTAGTTAATGTATTTAATACGTTTTTTGGCAGTTTTACCATTACTAATGATCTAGAAGATAAAGTTATTATATTTATATATATTGGAAATTACCAAAATATTCGAATCTTACATTCTAGCAATTTTATTTCAAGAATTTACTAAAATGCTGAATAACATGCCTCACAAACAAAAAGAAGAAAAGATTTAATTCTGTATTTTCACAAAATTAAAATAATTAGAAAGTATAAATAAATGTAACATACAATTTAAATGTTGACATCATTGTGGATAAATACCTTCTCACTTTAAGAAAAAAAGGGGGGATGCTTTTTGAATTTTAGTAAATTATGTGAAATAATTCTTATTATATTATAAACATAAGACAAATACTCATAAAATCCTATTCTATGAGTACAGTATTTTGTTTTAATTCTTTCTTAACACACTTTTAAATTTTAAAAAAATCTAGGAAGGAGTGGGACAATTAAAATTATTTTTTTAAATATTGTATTAAATTTGAAATAAAATACATCTTTCTTTTTGATATAATTTATTCCAAATATGATCATTCATTTTGAAAAAATTACTGACAAAAAATTACTGCCTAAATAGTGCAAATCAAATAAGCAAATATATGGTATAATATAAAGCTTTATTTAAAAGCATAATAAAAGGTAACAACACATAAAATACCCAAAGAATAATAAATATACTAACAATTAATAAAATATTTACATTAATACTGATGTAAAATCATTTTGTAAAAATGTCATAAATAATGCGATGCAAGAGAAATGGAGTTTTATCACAAATGCAAGACCAGTCATCAGAGTTCAAATTGTAAGTCATTGCACCCCCATATCCTTCAGATTTGATCCACTTGGCCTAAAAAAATTATTTCTTAGATACTTCAAATAATAAAATGTTTACTGAATAGCATTAGTGAAGATGACACAATTTATCAATACTTAAAAGAAAAATATTCAGGGTTTGTAAATAACAAGTCATTTTTTTTAATCTCATAATTTTAATGAAAAATGGTGGTGAATAAAAACCTCTATCCAAGTTTCCACATCATACTATCCAGAGGAATGCTTTAAGTTCAACTTTTGATTTGATATAAATTAAACAAAGGACAGCATTTTAATATCAGAAGAATAATCTTTCAATATATGGAAAATAGATATGACAAAACTGTAAAATAAAAATTAAAAAATACAGACAGAGAGAGAGGGGGAGAGATGGGAATATTTTGAAAGACAAATGAAATTTAATTTAAAGTACAAATGGTTAAAGATTATTAAAAAATTTTATCTAGTAATAACACAGATTACCAGGAAATTATACACAATTTCCAATCACTGAACTAATCTAAAAATTAATTTACCTTTCCAGTAATGCTAACTGGATCCTCATAAGACACCCAATCATGATCTTTATAAGCATATGGAACTCTACTTTCAACATCAAAAACTCTAGTTCCCCCAGATGATAAAAATGCACAAACCTATAAAATTAAATTAAAAAATAGTGAACAATAACTTAATATTATAAAGAATTATTAACATTAATTTGTGTTAATATTAATACAAATTATTTTAACATAATTATAATAATGTACATGATATGAATTATTAAACATTAGTTTTGCAAATTCTTAATTAGTTGAGCGTTTTTGATAAAATTAAAATCTTTGCTATGCAGCAGAAAGTATTTATTTACTAATAACAATTTTCAATTTCAAACTTTGGTATAAATTTTCACCTTTATGCTTTACTATATTAGAATAATTTATGGAATATAATAAATATCAAAATTATGTAATCAAAAGTTTCCAAAAACCTGAAAAATAGTTTAATACATGATACAGTACGATTCCTTTCAATTTGGAAAATTAACTATAAACATATAAACATCAAAGCATTTTCATCTACTTATCAAATAAATGAAATCATAGCTGATGCACAGTTAAGATTTATACAGACATAACAGTTGGGAATTTTTTAATTTCAAAGTATTTTAAAAAATAACTAAAAAAGGGTTTTGCTTCATAATGCTAGTAAAGTGAAAAATAAAAGTTTATGCACAACAAAACTAATAAAAGTACAAGTTTTTATTTAGTTAAAAATAATATTCAAACAATATGTCTTTGATGGAAGTTTAGAACTGATAAAAGAAAGAAAAAAAGGAAGATATTGTTTTTTTAATTAATTAAATTAATTATTAAAAATAATTATTTAAAATATAACTGTTTGTGCAATAGGACTGAGCATATTTTTTATAGAATTCAATGTCAACAACTTTTGCATGTAAAAGCGATTCAACTAATTTTAAAAAAAAGAGAAAAACTTGAAATTCGAATTAACTTTTTTTTTTTTCATTTACTGGCTTAAATGTACTTAATTGATTAATTCAGCCCAGGAAAAGGAATAAGTTAAAGAATTCTTAACTTTGAAATTCTAAAGATACAGTTTTAATATCTCTACTTTTTAATATAGTTATTAAAGGTATAGACAAAACTTTATTTATTTATTTATTTTTCATCATTCAAAGTGACTAAGTTAATTACTTTGCAAACAAAGGCAGGAATCCTTCATTCTTAAAATACTAAATTAGCATATTTTCAGATATAGATTCAATAGATGAATAAAAAAATAGATAAATTCATTTGTTCCACATGAAAATAATAATAATTGTTTTCTAATTATTCTTATTTTCAAGGTTAAATATCAGAAAATTCATTATGCCCTATCAGAGATTTAAGTATTAAGTCAGATAAATTTCTTTTACTTTAATAGTAAAGTTTCAAAGATTGAATGGAATAAATCTAACTAACTTTGAAGTTACTTCTGATTTATGCTCTTGACAAAATGTATAAATACAGATACAACCATCAAATATGGAACGTTTACATGCATAGTATCAAAAGAAAAATCATTTTGACTTCTTTTCACATTCGAAGATCTCAAAAGTGATGTATCCATTAAGATTAAATTAACCTAACACAATTTTATGAAGCAAGGAAAATAAAAGATTGTGTCTATACACAATTAAAAATAACGAATTTTGTCATTTATTAATTTGAAAAAACTACAAAATAAGTCATGATTTTTGCTTACTTATTAGAAAAATTGTATTTATTTGAAAATAAGCAATGGCTAAGTATTAACTTTTTTCATTAATATAGCTTAACAGTTTGCTTTACATTCTTAACTCGAATGATTCAAAATAAAAATAATGATTACAATACCTACAATATGTGAAAAAATTACTTGTTTAGTGACTTCTATATTTACCTTTTAATAAATAAAATTAAATATAAACTGTGACTTGAGAAAAAGATTCTATGTACAAAAATGTGTCAGAGAAAGAAAAAAGAAAGAAAAGAAAGTAAGCTTCCATTATTCTTACTATTACTTATAGCAATAATAAAAGAATAAATATTTTTTCCAATAAACAAACATATTATTAATTAATTTATAACTGTTTGAATTTTTGAAAAAGACTTACATCAGAAAAAGTGATGTCATCTTTTGTACCAGAAGCTGGATCATCAACACCATGAAACTGTGGATTTACAAGTATGTAGGTATGAGCATATGTAGGGATGCCAACCATAATTTTAGATTTTGGCATTCCTTGCTGATGCCAATAATTTGCAGACCATGCCTATACAAAATATGGAAAGATTTATTCAAAGATAATAAAATGCTCCAAAAATGTAATCCAGTCATATATTATTTATAACATCAAAAATCATTTTTAGGAGTGAAGATAAATAAATATATAATTTTTTTAAAATCTTGAAATGTCAAGGAATTCCATATACTTGAGTTACACTGAATTCATTGGTAAATTTTAATAATTTGGAGCTTAAATTAAGTCACTTTTCTATCGAAAGAAAAAATTTTAATAAAAATGCCTGTGATGAAACATTTTATATAATTACTACAAAAGGAAAAAATATATATATTCTTACCTTCGCTGTTGAGAATGAAAAAATAAGTCAAATTAAAATTGTCTCAGTAACAATGGAAATAATTTGGATATAATTAAAACAATGAAAGGTAAAGTAAAATCTGTTAATATTTTTTTTTAGTTAATTAAATCTAGAAGAGGAAAATGTACTATACCTAAACAGGTATTCTAGAAATATAAATGATAATATTTTATATTTTTAGATTATACAAAAATCATTTTGGGGTCATTATATTTTTAGAAAAATGCAAAACTTCATTCAAATTTTAATTAATTAAAAAAAATTTTAAAAAATAGCAAAATGGTTTATATGCTCGCTCTCCAAAGAAAATTTGTAGCAATATTCATAAAATAAGATAACGAATATAAAATTTGTAAATAATCATATTCATCAATCTTTGGCCAATAATCTATAAAGTAGATTGGCAACATCTCTCTCTTATTATTGAGATAAAGATAAGTATTAAATTAGAAGTCTAAAAATAAGAAGCAATTGAGAATTTAAAAAAAAAA
>JAOUZG010037308.1:1567492-1636127 GCA_026289955.1 Argiope argentata
AAAAATTAATGTTTACTTTGTTTTCAGTTAGTAAAGTTGTTTCGTAGAGTCGATGTTATTCCAAATGATTGAACTGACTTAATTCTTTAATATGTGTGCTAACGTCAAATATATATATATATATATATATAATGTAGAAAGTCAAACTACTAAAAAGATTTTCTTCATATCTTGCTTATAAATATAATAAAGCACAAGAAAAGCTTTAATAAAGATTTTGGTTCAATTAAATAAAAAATAATTCTTTTAATAAGATACCATAGCTCCATTTTCTAAAGTTATTTACACCCCTAACAAATCATCTTCACAGAACAACATTTAACAATTGACACTGTATGAATGCTTTAAAACTTTACATAAAAATATGTTATTATTATTATTATTTAAGTACTTCAGATTTTGCTATGAATTCAAGAGAAACTTTAATGCAAGTTTGGTGACAAAAAATCAAACAGCTATTTAATTATATTTCCATAAATTACAAATATGAAAATTATCTTATTCTGGGCATAACCAGCATAACAAATGGTTTCAAATATTTTGTATTTAAATTAACTAAAATTATGTATGGAAAATTATTTAAATAATTTGCATTTGATTTTGATAGACAAACTGAAAAATGAACAATGAATTTTAAATGAAGCAGTTCTGTAAAACAAGGACAGATAAAATCCAAAAAGTATTTAAAACCAGAGAAGATATTATATCAGAAATTACCGAAGTTCAATGCCTATTAAAATTCTACTGTATTAAACAATACAAAAATACTAATCCTTCAACTGGTTATCCTATGATTTCCGCAGTTGGCAATCAGTTTATTTTCTATTGCATGTTACATTTTTCGAAGTTTAATTCATTTATTTTTAAGATTTCAAATTTCTTTTGTGTCATAATATTAACATGTAACATCAGTTCACTTTGAAAAAAATTTAAACCTATTTACAAATGTAGTGACTTTAAAAAATTATGCAGTTAAAAGATTAAAACTAGACACACTTCTGAAAAATTACTTACAGTATTAAGGGTAGAAAAATAAGCCTTTTCTCTTGAACTGTTAAAAAGTGGACTATTATGGCCAGTAAATGGAGTATACCAAAAGAAGTCATGATAATCATAACTCATCAAATTAATAAAATCAACGTACCTGTAACAAAAAGACATAATTCATTCAAAATATAGAAAAATTTTAACTTTGCAAAGATTAAAAAATATAATGAATTTATTTGAACACTTTCAAACATATTGCACAACAATTTACTATCACAAAATGTAAGTAGTGACATTAAGATGCACATTCATATAGTTTCATGCATGAATTTATGTTTATTTTAATTTATGTTTCATGTTATTATTTGCATTTACTAAATAGAGCAACAAAGAAAAAAATGAAATCAATTCACAGTATGTTGTAATCTTATTGCATTATTAAACTATAATATTATTTGCATTTATTAAATAGAGCAACAAAGAAAAAAATTGAAATCAATTCATAGTATTATTGCATTTATTTAAAAAAAATCTTTAAATATATCTGCTATTTGAAAAAAGACAAAAAGCTTACTTGGCCATCTCGGGAATGTCATACGAAGAGGTGATGATATTTTGAACAGCAGCCACAGCAACAGTCAATAAAGGTGGAGATTTGCCAACTAAGTGAGCATAAAAAGTAGAAAGAGCTCTAAATTCCTAACAAATTTGAAAAAAGTGAATTCAGATATTAAAATTGAGATTTACTAAAATATTAAGTTTTTATAATACAAAAAAGAAAAATACGAAAAGAGCTAATGAGCAAATTTATTTCCAATAACATCTCAATTTTTATAATGATAAATGTTTTGGTAAAACAAAAATTTGCTTTATAAATGCATTTTTAAAAGAAAATGAAGTGGCAATTACTTGGAGGAATGAGATAAAGTTACTTTTGTCTTCCTTAATACCATCATTCCAAACAGGAAATTCCCAGTCAATATCAAATCCATCAAAATTGTATTTTCCTAAAGTTGCCAGCGTTGAAATAATAAATCTATAAAAAAAAAATTTTATGCATCTTCACTATCAAATAATATATATATATATAAGGATTGAACTCTCCTATAAATTATATGAGAAATTTTCTATAATGGCTATCAAATTTGAACATAATATATAAAATTGTGTTATAAAAATAACTAATGATATGCTGGGATTGCATTTGAGAAATGTTTCGATATGAAGTTTCATGAAGAATACTAGAAAATAGCATTTAAATCAGCAGTCGGCAATTCAATATTTTCCATCTGTTATGTAAATGTTTGAGTTAAATGCCAACTTATTATTTTTATTATATATAACACAGCATGCATGAAGAATAATTGGAGGAAAAACTTCTCGAATCTAGGATAATCTGATTCCAAGATGAAATTTCATAACTTGGTCATTTCAATGCTAGTGACAAGTTTTACAAATCAAAAATTATGATAATATAAAAAACTTAAGATTCCATACACTGTTATATTATTTCACTAGGGTTTTAAGTCACAGTAAATAAATGATGTAATTTTTTTAAAATTTTATTAGTAAACGAGATTTAAAATCGTTTTCCTTTCTTTTTTTTCTTTTAACTCCCACAAAAATTGGTGTTTTTTTTTTTAACCTTTGCAAAATATTTTGGGAAATTTTTTTTAACAAAATTATTTTTAAGAACTATTATTTTTTTTAAATAATCAATTTAAAAATTCTGATAATCAAGAGGAGGAGTATTTATAGCCTCAGAGTCAAATATTAATTTGTATATCATAACCAAAACAAAATAAAATATCAGTTAATTTAATAAAACAATTTAAAATTTAATAAAACAATGCTTTGGATTAGGAGTGAAAAAATATAAAAATGATTCATTACTTTGTTCTGTTAGAGGTAGAATTTAAAGCTTCTGAAAAACCTCCATTACTGCCACCTCCACCAACAGTTAACAATACTTTCAACTCAGGGTTATTCTTTTTTAAATCTGTAGTTTGGAAATACAATTTCTTTTTGTATTCATTTCCTAAATCAAGCACACCATTTGTAACAACTGAGAATCCAGCAATAATATGAGTACATAAAGTTGTGTTGAGGAGAATAGGGGCTGGGTTATCAACAGTATAATAACATACTCGTAACAAATCAGGTTTTTCTGAAATGGAAAGAAAATTATACATCTATCACAAAAATGCATTTTCAAAAGTTTTCAATAATTTTATTATAATTTTGCATACATTGCTCTGTAAGAAAGAATATTATATTAAATGTATTCTAATAATAGATAATAATTTGGGAAGAGCATTATGCCACATTTATGTTACAACCATCGGAGATCTTGCAGCAGGAATGGAAGATAGCTGAACAAGAATGAAAATAATATTTAAAAAAAAAACATACACAATAGTTTTTTTTACAAAAAATATTTTTTATTACACTAAAAAGCAAAATAGGTAATAGAAAAAAAATTGTTTAATAACCTCTTAACTATGAATATTATAGAATAAAAAATGAATACTCTTAAAATTTGAAGGTTATATAGAAATTTATCTGAAAAAATTAGTAAAACCTTATTTAAATATAAATACTTTGTAATGAATTAAATATTTTTTTTTCAAACTAAGAAATGTGAAAGGCAAGGATTGTAAATTTCCATGCAATTGATAAATAGTTTTTTCAAGCATAACAAAATATTTTTGTGTCTCAGGGATGAATATTTTTCCATTACTTCTACTGCAACATGACTGATTAATTATTGACAAATTGTCTGAATACTTTTTTTTAAATATGGGGAAAATAATGCAAAAATCTCTGACTGGTGAAGCTTGCCTTGTATCTCTCTGATAAAAGAACTTAGATTTCATAAACACATTCTGTAATAATGGAATTACTTATGAAAACTTCAAAAATATTATTTTCCAAAACAATCAACATGTTAGTAAATGATGTAATAATTAACTACTTGGTATTTTCTTTTCTTTTGAAAACTAGTAAAAATTATGCATCATACAATAAATTTAGAAATAAAAATACTGTGAAATGGGTAAGTATAGTTAAAAGAATGAAATGCAAAATTTAGAGAGACACATTTAAGGGATTTTAAAAATTCTAACTCTGGTTCTATGTAATGTAAATAATTATCTAATAGAATACAATTTTGTTTTGTTTTCTGGACATTCTCTATCCGATTTTAATACAGACTATAAAACATTATGTATTCACATGGTTATAAATAAAGAGTTGGTGTTTGAATATTTTTCACAATAAATAAATAAATAAATACTAATAAACCTGATCTCAACCAGACAAAAAATAATTTCAGTACAAATATATTAGACATAATATTCAATTTTTTATAATTTAAATATTGATTCAATAACCAAATTTGAGAATTTTTATTTATAAAAAATGTGTTTTAACATAATTTGCTAACAAATTTTGAAAAAAATCAATAATTAAAATTCATTTTTACATGTAATCTTATAAAACAAAAAAAATTATAAAAAGCTATAGTAAAAGATAAACAATCATTTATTTTTATGGCATATTATTAAACAACTATAAATTTATATTAACAGCAAGAAAAGGAACAAATAGCAGTACAAAAATATTTCATATTAATTTTACTAAAAAAAATAATATAAAAATAAATGAATCAAAGAATGAATATAAACTTAATTTTCCTAAGTAAAAAGAAAAAGAAAAAGAAAAAAGACAGTTATATATAGTTTAGATTATAGACTAAAACTTTTATCCTCATAAATCAAAACCATATAAAATTAGATACTTTATAACCATTTCTTAAGTACACAGTGATAATTCTGACTATTTAAAATTTAATATTTTTTTTTACTTTTGATATAAAGAAGTAGATTTGTTTGCAAGTATTATGAAAAAAAATTACCTTTAGGTTGGATGAAACAGAAAGTAGAAATTGCAGAACATAGTAAAATCAAGAGTTTAAAGAAAACATTCATTTTGAGCCAGAATTCCCTACAAAAATAACATAACTCAGTAAGTATTTAAAAAGTAAACATGTATTTACATGAGATGATGGATTCATTTTATAAGGAGAGAGATGTTGTTTTCATTGGAGTGTCTTATCACAATTATCTACTCTTAATTTCAAAATACTGATAAAAAGTTTATACACTCTTAAAAAAAACCTTGCTTACCTCATAGATTAAGACTGATAAGGTAACAGATTGGAAGTTTATTTGTACTAAGTTTAAGTTTGAACAAATTCATCTTCTTCAACAAATGTGACTGTCTAAAATGAAGAGGAAATGATATCTACAAAAGAAAAGAATAAAAAACACCTGTCAAATCAATTTTTGATAAGGAAATTTAGAACATATGAAACAATTGGAATACAAGTGAAAGCAAATTTTATAGGAAATAAAATCTAACAAAACAAAAACATACTTTTTTTTCCTCCTTTAAATCAATTTATTATCTTTTGATGTAGAAATACCCAAAGATAAGAAAATAATAGAAAAAGAAAGTAGAATGTATAGTAAGAAATAACTGCAAAAATGAAGCACTTTTTAAACACTTTAACCAAAAAACTTTGTATCTTTTGTATTAAGTGTGCATATAAAAACCTGCATATTTTCAAGAATAATAACTTTTCTTTTTATAAAATTTTAGTAATGTGTTAAAAATGCAATTAAGTATAAATAAGTATTTTTTAAAAAAATTCATTTTTATATTTACAAACTGCTTTCTAATTTAAAACAAATAAATTATAATAACAAAGCAAACTATCATTAACAAAAAATTAAGACAATTTTTATAAGATTAACAATAAAAAAACCCTGTAATTTTTTAATATTTCATAAAATTAACAAATTATCAGTTAATTTGAATGGATACATCATTTCTGAAAATGTCAATATAAATATAAAAGTATACCATGTACAACAATTTAAAATTTTATATGTGATTTTTATATGTTCAGCAACTAATAAGATTCAGAATGGATAAGATGAAAAATCCATTAAATTTTCATAATTAATAATATAGAACATTTTGTTTGTGGTATTATTAAAGATAGGATTTCAGCATGACCAGATCATAGAATTTGGCAAAACTGCTATGAAACTGATGCTATAATGGTAACATGTTCTACTTTATTTTTTAGATGCATTTTCTTTTTTAATAAAAATAAATAAACTATTTTTCTTTTTTATTAAAAAAGAAAAATAATACTTAGTTATTGTTAAAATAAATTTAAAAAATTCAATTTAAAAGCAAATAATAATTTAAATCAGTAGAATAAGTAAAACTACTTGAAATGGAATATCCAACTAAATAGGCTTGAATAGATTCTAATATATTTCAGAAATAACATTTGGAAACCATACAAAAATGATTCTCAAGCAAATAAAAAAGTTAATCATTTCAAGAATATGAATTTCATTATTATGTAATTTGTTATTAAATTTTGGCAGCTTTTATTTCTAAACTATGCAAAATTAGAAGACATTTCTCATTACAGTGAAAGCTAATGACTATTTTATTGAAAGCTAATGACTGGAGATCTCTTTTTCTTTTTTCTTCTATTGCTTGACATGGGTATAAAGAATTTTTAATTTATTTTAATTTAATTTATAAAATATTTTAAGATATCATTAACTAAAGTCCTTTAAGAAATGAACATAATAAATCCTTAATTAATTTAAAGAATAAAATGTTTTAAACATGATTTTAACAAAAAAAAAAAAGATAAATGCAAATTAAAAATAAATTTTTAAAAGGAGTAAAATGTTTTATAGTATTTTTATAGATATACATTTACAGAATTTTAAAACCCTGTAACATATCAAAGGTTAATTCTAAATTCCTTATATTACTTTAAAAATAAGTAAAAAAAAAGAAAGGAAAAAATTCAAAATGATGTCCCAATGACTTCAAAATTTGACTAACAAATAGAAATGCAAATGAGAAATAAATAAATAAAAAAAGTTTCAGAATACATATTGATAATTTAGATAAAACAATATAAATATATAAATAAAAAGAAGAGGGCAAGTGTAAATATGAATAGTTTAGTGATGCAATTGTTCTTAAATGAGGACTTTAATTTATCAGCATACTTGTGTGCTAATGTGCTTATATAAGACAAGCAGAATATGAAACTTGTGCCATGCTGTATTATTTTAATTTTACAATGAATTTTACATTTCATTGATAAATAAGAGAATGAAAATAAAGTTATATATACACTATTCTTATTGTGTCTTTCAAGCTGAAAAATTTAATAAGTTGTTATTCATTTACAAGGACATATTGATATTCATTTATTGAATTTTATTTCTCAATTTTCATACTTATTTCAAAATTTGTTAAATATCCTATCAATCAAATAATTATCATTCCTATTAAAAATCATACATTCAGTAAAGAATATTTAATTATAACATAGATTTTTGTTTTACAGAAGAAAGTTTATATAAAATAAAATAAATTTACTTTTGCTATCAATGATAATATTTCACAAACAAATTAGATAATTTTATCGCATTAAAAGTAAATATTTAGAGAAAATATTAAAACAATTTATACAATAGAAATGTCTAAACTAAAATCGTTTCAAACAGATCACATAATTTTGAAAACAACAAAAATAAATTTTCTACAATTTATTTAACATTCCAGAAATTGGTGTTACTATTGAAACGGACAATATGACTAACATGAAATACAGTGAAAATAAATTCTTGAAGTAAAGTCAGCAAATAATACAAAATTTAACTGTAGGCAATTAGAAAAATTGGAAGCTGAACACACTAATCAAAATAATATGATTTTATAGATCAATAAACTAGAAATAGAGTTACCACAAAATAGGCAACATTCCTTTCCTTTAACTATAGAAATAAATTATATAGATAAAACTGTAATCTTTTATTCATGATTTTGGTTTTAAAACACGTACTTTCTTTTAGTTATGGCACTGGTAATATTTGGATACCAGCAAGCGATAAAAGTCTTCAAATCCATACGAATAAAGTCATAAATGTACCTAAAAGAAGTGAATTTAAGATAAACAAACAATAGTTATGTTTGATTGCCCAAATCTTTAATTCAATATCAATAATTGATCCCAATTATTTATATTATTTTTAACTCATTCATATAAAGTCAATACACTAATATATTTACCAAAATGCACAATTTAAAAAATAAATTGAGATTGAGTTAAGTTATTAAAGTTATTGAGATTAATTAAAGTTGATCCCCTGCTTTTCAAGACTTTTATATAATAGCCTAGAAAATAATTAATGCGTCATAATCTACACCATGCATTGATTGAAAAGTGATGACAGCAGAATTTTCGCCATACATTAGTTGCTCAATAATCCCCCGTTACCGTAACTATGTAAATATAAACAATATGACTTTATTCCTCACTTCATTCCTTCTTAAATATGTAGTTTTTACTAAACAACAGATTTCAAATAAAGTTGTAATTCTTGTTAAAAGAAATCTAATTTTTTTTCTTAACATACTGACACAACTTTTATACTATTTATAACTTATTATGTATACCTTTTCTTAACATTTTTCTTTTCTTACTGACTATTTAAATTGTTTACAGTTTCACGTAGTATTTGACTTTTCAAATCACTGATGCTCAGATTTGCTCAAAATTCATGCATATTAAACACATATAATATATTAAAATATCAAATGTATACGTTTTCAAGTTTTTTTTTTCCCCTGAATGATAAATGTGACCGTAAACAAAGCAATTGAAAAGGAAAATTAGAATCTCTAGTGTTAACTGTGATTGTATGTTTGAGAAAGCTTACTCCGTAAATTCTTTGTTTCTTTTTTGTTTATCGCGCTAACAAATCGCGGGAAAATTGTGAAGCTATGTGATTAAAGGTCACTGCATTATGTTTTATTACTTGTATCACGTTACAAATTATTTCACTCTTTTACCATATTCATTGACATCTGTTAATAGATGCGAGGAGAGAGTCAGAAGGGGGTAAGCTTCTTTTTCACGTTGCCGGTCTTGGAATTGTTTGTTTCCCTTAAGGCCTTTATGTTGTTCTATCATAGCAGGTAAGCTATGGTGCACCACGTGCGACTTAATTATTAATGCTTCAGGCTTAACAGAAGAAAGAAATATCTATTTATGGTTACTTTTATGTGCCATATTCCTCTAATAAATATTTCTTATTTTTGAAGATATTAAGTAATTTCTAAGCATTTTCTTTTAACTTGTTTTGCTTAGATTTTACTTATGTTATATTCCATTGGAATTAATACAATTTACTTTACTATGTATACATTTTTACCTTCTATTTACAATCAGTTTAAACTGATCACAAACCTATTGCCTATTTGCAGCTATTTGTTAGAAAGCACTTGTTTGGGTTCCTTTCTAATGTTAGGTATTAGCATAAAAAAATAAACTATGTAATTAATATTCAGAAACAATCTGGAAACTCTTAATTAATAATGATAATTCGTAGTAGCTTATTAGAATGTGCTAAAACCCCTACTAATCAGTTTTTTTTAGTAAAATAATTTTGGGGATAAATGTCCTTATAAATTATCTATTCAGATTTTAAAAATAAAATTATTTTTTCTTACTGTTTAGTTAAATCTGAAATTTTGCTGTTATAACTAAAATAAGTCATTAAATTTTTAACATTCCAATTTTATCAAGTTTTGAGTTTACTATGGTACCACTCTTAACCATAACAGCTGCAGTATGTCTTCTTATCTTTTCTTTTAGAGTCAGGGAAGAAATTTTGTTCTTAAAATTTCTTGGTAATTAAATGTTAGGTTCCCCTTCTTTAATTGATTTCTTTGCTGTGGTTTGAACTTTATGTAGTGGCATTTTACTCAACAAGAGTAATTGACTAATGGCATTTGCATACATGCGAATACATTATATATATATTTATATATTAGGGTCATTATGGCCTGGATTAGTTCGAATTGTATATTTTTTTTATGTTAGTGGTACATTAAAATTAGTTTATGCATTTTTTAAATGCTATATACTTAAAATTATGCTACAGCATCCAAATTAAATTTTGAATTGTTTTCAAGTGGTAACTTCTAAGGATAGTAATTTTCCAGTGTGAACTGTTGGGTTCATTTTAATGGTTGAAAAATATTCTGCAAATTTGCTGATGAGATTGTACCATAATTTATCCAGAATTTTGAAAAAATCAGCTGAAACATTTCATTTCTGTTGGTACTAACTCATGTAAAATTTGAAAATAATCAATTTTTTAAGAAAATTAGTTACTTTTTCGTTAGCTGGGCGCAAGCAAAAAATTGCCAAAGAAATTTGGCAGAATTCTAGATTATTTGGTTATTTTCACTTAAAAATCACTGACATTTGGTGGAATTCTACATCTTTTAGCAATTTGTTGCTTACCAAAAGACGGCTAATGGAAAAATATCAAAAATAATTAAATTGTACGACAAAAAATTATTTTGCAGTAAATAAAAATATATAATATTTTGGTTACATGCAAAAACTTCATATTTTGTAACTTTAATTCTAGTTTAAGTGGTAAAATAATGAAGTTACTGATAATTTCGAAAATATAATTTAGATGATTAAAAATTTCAATTAATATAAAAGTTTAATGTTATCAGGGTGATCATTCAAAAAGTTAAATTTCAAAATAAAATTTTACAACTTTGAGAAGATTTAATTGTATATGTTTTAATTGGCTTTTACAGTCAATTATATGATAATAGTCAGATATGAGATTTAAATTGTTAAATTAGTTCATCTGATTTGTCAGCAAAGAAAGTAAAGTAATTTGCCAGTGCCTTGATGGTTGCTGTAATAAACTTATTGTTTGAAATATTTATTGTACATTTAGGAAGTCATTTTATTTCTCATAAAACCTGTGGACATGAATAGTTATTACTTTATTTGAAATGTCTATTTAGGTAAAGATTAGGTTAGGTTTCAAACTAAAAGAAGAGTATGCAATAAAATTTGATTCGCACCATTTGCAGAAATAGTCTCTGTTCATGCAGCTGTAGTTCACATTTGAATGCAGTGTGTAATGTAAAATCTTAAAATATCTAATTTATTATAATAATGGAAGAAGAATAAGATAGTAAAAGGTTAAAATTAATAAAATTATTACAAAAAAATGAGTAATTTTTCACAGAGCCTCCTATATATTTAATAAACATATATTTTAGGCTAATTTTGTGGTTATGTATGATATTTCTCAATTTTAATCCATCATTTTTTCACTTCAAATTAATTTATTCTATAAGTTTTTTTTTAAAAAAAAATTGTGAAATTTTCCAATTTTTTATTTGCATCATTGGAAGAATTTTTAATGCAGAATAAGCCCAGGAAAGTGGGAGATCAATTTAATTAATAAAGATTTTTAATTTCTACCTATAGCTGATATCTAGTACTTATTGTCAGAGGGTGGGGCAAGACAGGCATAAAGAGTCAAATTGTGTGTGTGTGTGTATCTGACATTTTTCATTCGCTATTTTCAATTATCTATACAAAGATGATTATATACGGCCCTGTAAAGTACTGCCATATAAAAATTCCGTAGTTAAAAGCAAGAAAAAACTATCAGTTGTAATATCCTTATATCTGTGTAATAAATAATTTTCTTAAATATATTTTTATTAAACCAATTATATTATATTCAGGATGTGCATAAAAAAATGTTTCATGTAGATGAAATATATCTTTAAATAATATGTACATAAAGTAAAATATCTTTTAAGGATGGAATTGTAGGAGGTTTTTTTTTATAATCGTAATTTATGTATGCAGCAAAAATTGAACTAAATACTAATTTTGCTTTTAATACAGTTTTTTTTTTTTAAAAAACATTTTATGGCATTTCTCTTTGCAGGCAAGTTCCATGAACAGTGTGAAAAGCATCTCACCTACTTCAAGTACCAGGAGAATCCCAATCAGAAGAAAAAAGCTGCCATTTTCTGAAAATATCACCAACTCCCATGGTAATTAATCTTTCATTTGTATTAAGGCATAAATATTGAGTAACAAATTTTTAAATAAAGAATCTTGGCATTCTATTTATTTTGTATTCACATGTTGATGCGAGTTGTTTACTATTTCCATTTTATTCACTTACTCAGTACCAAATAAAATATCAAATCACTTCTCAAGTTAGCAACCCAGCTATAAGTTTAAATACTGATGAAAATTTGTCATTTAGGATTATTTTCGTCTCTGTTACAATGTATGAATAGGTACTGATATTCAGAATTTTTCCTGTTCTGATCTCACAACTTAATGTAGTTGGTTTTTCTATAATTGTCATTTCTGCCCATAGTTCAATTCAAGAAACTAAGACTTGTTTTGTACTCTCATCTTCAAAAAAGTGCAATTAATGCTATCATTTTGTCCCAAATAGAAGTCATCTTTCTTGTGTTATTGGATTCATACATTCTGTAACAGATATTCTCAAATCTGTTGTCTGAACCCATTCATCATTAATCAATTAGGATGATCCAGTTCCTACATATTTCATAGATGAAAGATAGTCAATGTATACTTTTAAGATAAAATATTTAAAGTTAAGATTATTGCTTATCAGTATATTGTGACAATTGCATGCGATTTACCATAGATATTTTAGTTTGGCTTTTTCAATAATATCCTAATAACTGTTAAAATCTTCCATGACAAAAAGTTTTCGGAAAGTAATTTATAGTATTAATCTAATGGGCTTATCGAATAAAATATTTTAGTAATATTTTTATTATGTAATAGTGTGACTTATTAATTCTTTTTTCTAGATTCTAGCCCACATTCAGATGAAAAAGTAAAAGAAACAGATGCTGCTAAAGAATCAGCTTCTTTAACTCCTCGGCGTAATCCTCCTCTGTCTGAAAGACAACAGATTGCTCTTATTTGTCGCCTTAGTGGCACTTCTTCTGCTGGTTAGTATAAATCGGATAAATTTTCAAGTAATTTCTTGATATAAATTGTTAAAGGGTAGAAAAAAGTTATAAATTGTTAAAGGGTAAATAACGAAACAAGCAAAAAAAAAAAAACACCTTGAAAATAAAAAATAAGAACAAAAAAGGAAAAAATTGTGGAAAATATATGGTTATATATATATTGGTATTTGAGAAGAGCAGTATCCTGCTGATATTCAGAAAGTGCTTTATCTTTGTAATGACCAAAATATGTTTTGAATGATAATTGCTTTTACTTAACACTGGTTGATATACCCAGTATTGCTTGGGACTGAAATTTCATCATGTGTAATATTATTAATGTAAGAATTACTTTTGTATGAAATATTTTAAAGATCCCTTGTTGTCTGAAATTTTTATCATGTTTTTTTTTTTTTAAATTAGGATATTTGAGCCAAACAGTTAAAAAGACTAATACCGGTAACCAATTTTCTCCTTTCTTATTAGTCTTTAACTTTTAATTATATTGACTACACATTTTACTCACAAATGTTATAGTATATATATATATATAATATATTTAACAAAGAAGTTGTTTTAGAGACTAACTTAAGTTTAATTTTAAACATAGTTGGGTCAGTACTCAAAAATAGTAAAATCTTTTTTTTTTTTTTTTTTTTTTTTGCTTAACATTTGTACTTTGAAAAGTTGGTAAAATGTTTTTTTGTTTGTTTGTGTCTGTGTCTTTTATTAGTGTGTAAATTTGGTTCAATTTAGCCAAGTTATTTAGGGTAATATGTGGTACATATATACACAGCCATAATGATTTTTATTTATAATTAAGATTAATTTATTTGCCCTTTCACCGAGACAGCTGAGTTTGAATTTTTTATTAAAAAATACTGACCCTCTAAACAATTTACATGAATCTATGCTCTTGATCACCTTCATTTGATGTTAAAGGAGCTGTGGAATGAAGGCCAAATTTAATTGAATTTTGCTTGGAATGGCGCATTACTGTTATCGATTGATTTTGCTATGCACACAGAATTATTTCAGTGTGTGTTAATAAATTTTTTATTGAATTTATGTTGTTTCTGAAACCAAAAGTTAATTAAATTAAACTCTTTTAAAATTCTTTTAGAACTTAGGAATGAGAGAACAACATAAGTTTGTAAATCAAATATAGATTTGATATCCTTTCTAAGAATTAATACTAAAATCACAAATTAAATTTATCTTTTTTAGGTCATTTGATAAAGTAATCCTTCTCTTATAATTTTATAAACATTGCAGATGTATTTATCGTGCTCATTAGGTATTTATTGAAAAACGCATCTTTTTTGTCATGGCATGAATAATAGGGCTGTTAATAAAACTAAGACCCAAACAAAATAATATTTAAATAATAATAATAAGCTGTTTTTTTTGTTGTTATCTTTCTCTTCATAACTTTTTAGTATTTATGATTTAACTATTAAACTTATTGCCTAATGATATGATTTTTTTAAAGTCTTGGTATTTAATTATTTATTGAAGAAATCAAATTATATTTGTGTGAAAGGCTCATTGTAGATATAATGGTGATCATCTTTTTAAAAATCTGATCAAATTGGTAGTTGAAGCAGAACAATAAAATATGTGGGCATTTTGCTTAAAATCTATTAATCATTCTTTTTTATAAATTATCATTATGTTACCTCATCTTATCAGTTTCCCTCAGCAGTGCTTTGATTTCAGAATAAGAAATTCTATTAAAGATATTGCTAAAGAAGATACAGGAAATAGTGCTGCTTGTGATAAATGAATTTTGAGTGTAAATTGAAATTCTTACGGTTTAATCGGTCATCTTGAATAAATTTTTATAGCTCTTGAATTTGTTTAAAATTATGCAAAACATATCTACCTGTATTTTATATATTTAAAAGCTGCATTTTAAAAACGTACTGTCAAAGGAATTGTCATATTAATATGAATAAAAATCTATTATAAATTTTTTTATGAAGAATTATCATAAACAAAGTAAAGAATACTTATTATGTGAAATAATTCACTAAGTGTGTTTAAAAGTGTAACAAAATCTTGTTTTTCTTCATTTCAATCATTCTTCTTTTTATTGTCCACATAATAAAACATAAAAATTATTAATAATTTGTTTTTTTAATCCAAATTTTGCAAAGCAATTAGAAATATTTTTTTTTATTTATTCGAATTCTATTAATATTGCTAAAAATTGATCCAAAATATATCTAAATATTGTTTTTTGTACTATACACACACACAAACAGACAGAAGCTACATTCCCGAGTATCTGATTAATGTGGTGGAAGAATTGACTGAATTAAAAGGAAAGCTGCAGTTTTTTTTATTCATTTCCTTGCCCATGGATACCAGAATACAAAGTTTCTTTCCAAAACTTCAGTTAAAATACTTATTTTTTCACTTATTGAGTACTAAGCTTTCCATTTGTTTGAATGTGAATGCAGCCATGGCTTTATAAATCATTGAAACAGTTACTGGTTTGTTGAATCAAAATTGAAGCCTCTGTACTGGTAGTTAATTCATTTATATATATACTGTGTTGCAATGCTTCAAAAATTTATTAGAGAAAAAGTAGGTTAGAGGATATAAACCGCTCAAATTTTAACATAAATTTTGTAATGCCCAACTTAAATGTGGAAAACATAAATAAATATTAGGATAAATTGTAGGTCTAGTATTTAAGAAAATTTTGTTGATACATTTTTTTCTAAGAAAGTCCAGAATATTTTCTCATGGTCTCACTTACTTGCTTTTTATCTACGCACTTTTATATGCTGTACTTGTTCTAATTTTTAACAGAAAACGCTTGATAAAAAATAGTTAAACTATTTCCTTAAATTCTTGAAGAATAAAAACCATTACAGAGCATTACACTTTTTTAAAATCATGTTTTGCATATGTAAACATCCAAATAGTATGTTTTATAATTCCTATCATTGTATGCATAAAATTATTTAAATACACTATTGCTATACATAAATATGTCGTATTACTACCTTTACATGCAATTAATTAATAAGATTAAAGAAGTCTAAATTGTAAATCTATTCACACTAAATGATATTATAACTGCAAATGAGCTATTATATATTATTGCTAAATTTAATCATTCTGAAAAAGAAAAAAAAATGTTTAGAGAGAGTGTTAGAGAAAATTGTTAGATTGTTAACATAGAATTTTCTTCTGTTTGTAGGCCTGTTTCCTCTTCCGTTCTATTATTTTTTTAGTCCACATTTATTGTTTAAAATCTGTTTACAATTTGCCTAATGAGTGCATTGATGTGAAATGAAAATGTCAATTTAGTTTTTAAAAATTCCATATCTGTAAATCATGCTTACTTTTAAAATTGAAGAAAATTCATTAGAACATCACTTGAAAAGCATTATTTGTTCTCAAGTCTTACTCTTTAAGTGAAACATTTCCCCCTTCCCCATAGAAATCTGTGTAAAAGAGAAAAATGATTTCCATTCCAAAATAATAATAACATTGTACCAATGTATTTTATTACAATGTTTTTTTACGAGAAAATTATCGAAAGATATTTGTTGTTATAAAAAGTATTTGCTCTTATAAAAGTCAATAAAACCATGTAAACTAACGTTAATGTTTATATATCACATAGAAGTTGTTGAAACTCCATGAATGGAAGTAGAAAACCAATTAACTTTTTGCAAATTATATAATTTGTTTTAATAATTTTAACTGTTTGAAAAACTATATAATTTGTTTTAATAATTTTAACTGTTTCAAAAATTATATAATTTGTTTTAATAATTTTATGTAATTACAGTTTTTAAAATATTCTTTTAAAAATTGATTGTGAAACATCAATTTTTTGAAAAGTTTTATTGAAAAATAATTGTAATATAATTTTTTTTAGTTATACTAACATTTAACTGTTTAAAAATAAGAGCACATGAGAGCATGGCAAGCTCACATGGATGGAATTACTGAACTAGGTATATAGTCTATCTTTCACCTTTATATTTTCTTACTGGCCTTCTGTTTCCTGTTGTGTTTTGCTCCTTTTCGATGCTTTAGAGAATGGCATTTTTAGCATTTGCCTGATTTCAGCAGAAAACATGTGAATCATTTGCTCTTTTATTTAGCCCCCCCCCTCTCTGTACTGATGATGAAATTTGAATTATTTCTATTTGGTATGTTTTTCAGCTTGATTCAATAAAAGGATCTTATTTCACTTTTTGTCAGTTGTGTTCATGAATGCATTATAAGTTACAAATATTTAAATAATAACCTTCCCTTTCTTTTTTTTTTTTTTTTTTTTTTTTTGTGATTGATAATTCTGATAAGTATTTTTCTTCATAATTTCTTTTAGTTATGCCAATATTTAATTATTTAAAAATAAGAGCATTTTAAAGCATGGCAAGTTCACATGGATTGATTTACTGATATAGGTATTTAACCTACCTTTTGTCTTTTAATTTTCTGATTGTCATTCTGTTTCCATTTGTGTTTGAATAGTATGATTTTGGATTTGCATGATTTCAATAGGAAACGTGTATGTGATGCTGTCTATTAAGCTTTCCTCCCCCCCCCATTCTGGTAATGAAATGTTAATGTTATTGCTATTTGCTCTATGTTTATCAGTTTTTTTTTCAATAAAAGGCTTTATTTCATTGTATATCAATTGTGTGTTTGAATTCATTATAAGTTAAATATTTATTATAGCTAATATCCCTTTCTTCTTGTTTTTCTGTTTTACCTTCATGGATTAATTTTATAACAGTTTATACATTTCTGCATAAATTAATCCTGTTTAAATACTATTATAATTGCTTTCATATTGAATGTGTTTTCTGAACTTAAAAATTTATTTCTATTTTTCTTTAAAAGAAAGAAATATGACATTAAACTAGGTTAAATATTAACTGTTTATTTCTTTTTTCATTCAAATTTGTATTATCTCCACTGTATGACTGCAGAACATTCTGTCTTTTGTCATGAAATCTAAAATTGCATTTCTTTAGTTAAAAGTTCAGAAATTCAGGTTTGATATGTTCATATATGTTTCAGATTATTACTTTTTTGTCAGTTTTCTGTAGTTATGTACCATGATCCATTAGATATATTTAAGACTTTTCATCTTTCTTTTTTTATATAGTGGGCAGATAACTGCCATATTTCTTACTTTAATAAATTTTTAATGTGTGGTGAATTTTATTAATGATATGTGTAGAAAAAGATATATTTGTTGTTTGGTAAAGAATATTTGAATTAGTTTTATATTGTTAGAAATAATATGTGACTGTGTAACTATATTAACTATGTAATTTATTAAAACTTTCACTAAACGGACTCAAAATTGTAATATAATGAATTAATAAAGGCTGGAAATTATGAAATTGGTTTAGTAATTCTGTATATGCATTAAAGAAATTTTCAATCTTAATTAAAATATGTCTATTCTTTTTTTCCTTCATTTTAAAGTAAAAAAATAGTGTTAATATAATTTTTTTTAAGTTATAAAATTATTTTCTGAATACTTTCTTCTAAAAAATATAGCTTTATTCTTAAACCTGTATTGTTTATTTTTAGTGTTCCATTTCTTTCGCTCTTTACCTTCTATTTCAGGGGTATGCAAAGGGTGCGAAAAGTTTTATTATTGAATTATTTTTAGTAGATAAATCATTTCAACAAAATCATAAAAGAAACATTTGATTATATTTTCTGAAGTCGTAATATTATCTCTTCAATTCTTTAAAAACATGATAAATATTTTAACTAAATAATGAGTGAATAGCAAATTTGTTTCTTAATATTTCTATGAGATAAGACTAACCTAAATTTTGTTCTTTTTTAATCAAATATTGAGGAATGATTTTGATGTAATGTCAAATCTTATCATTATGTATGAAAATAATGCCTTTTAAATGTTGATGATCATCTTCAAAAACTTTTGTCTGCTTTTCATAATCTTTTATAAACTGTTAACCTTAATATTTTTTAAATAAATGTATTTAATAACATTTGAAAAGAAAGATTACATTTTGCTGATATTTAATGAGCTTGTAAATAGGCACTTGATAAGCCTCATGTTGATAACAGATAGGGAGCAAAGAATTAATTTCAATATTTCAATGAAAGGTAAAATATATATAATTTCTATATGGGCTGCTACATTTTCTTGAATTTGAATATACATTCTGTCATAAAATATCAGTAGAATTTTTAAACTATTGGAATAACTGGGAAAGATAAAAACTTATTGAAATTATGTTTTTTTTTTCATAAAAATGATAAAATTATAAAAAATTATGCATTTACCATTTGTATAATATCCATTAATTCTCTGCAACTATCAAATTCCATGTTCAAAAATATAATAGACTAAAATGTATAATTATGAAATATCAACTGCATCTATTGATTAGGATTATTAGTTTTATGGTCTATATATAGTAAATAAATCTCTAGACATTTTTTGGAATCTGTAACCATTTTTTAAGAATTTTTAGATGAAAGTTTAACATAATTTTTTAATTAGTTTTAAAGTAGACATGTAATATTTATTTGATTACTGGCCATTTTTAAATATTTCTTTTTCTCTTTTTATCTACTCCTTTTTCTAAAATAGTTTCTAAAATCAATTTTTTCCCTGAAAATTTTAAAGTCCTATTCACATATACTAGAATTGTTTTCCTTTATGATTTAAATTCTGCCATGTATAATTAAAGCAATTTTAAGTTGAACTTGAAAATTTTAGCTATTATTGTGAAACCTATTTTATGATTTCTAAATTCCTTTGTTCTATGAATGTATAAAATATTTCGTTTATTATTATTTTTTTACTGAACACAAAATTCTAATTCATATATAAACATCGTTTTAAAATTTGGCATATCTTTCTATCAAATGGATTTTAAAATAAGCATTTTATGTATTAATAAAATATTTGAAAAAGGATCAAATCTTTTTTATTTTATGTTTCTAATATTCTAAATTTGAAGGTAAACAGCATGGATACAAAGCAAAAACCCTCTTATCCCCAATTATGTTATATTGAATGAGCATACGTTTACTTCAAAACCTTTTTTTTTTTTTTTTTGTCTGTCTGTCATAAGTGGTTTCAAATTTATTAAAAGTGCTTACTGCCAGATGGCGCCATGATGTTTTTTCGAAAAAGTTATTTTTAGAAAATTGGATGGCAAATCGTTCATATTGAAATCCTTTTTAGTTACATTTGTGTTTGCTTGTAATATTATAATTTTTGTTGAATTTTTTTTTCACATATCAGGCATCTCTATTTTTTACTGAATAAATTCTTACATTATTTTGTGATGATCAGAATTTCTTCCAGCGTTTCAAGTATTTCTCATTTTATACAATAGATGGCGCCATGGTACTTTGAAAACGCAATAGTTGTAAAAGTATACAATTTTGATTTGTTTTTAGATGACGTAAAATACAACTTTCTATTTAAACATGTAGTTACTTATTTCTTTTGCTTTTATGAAAGTACACGAACTTTGTCCATAATTAAGGCCTTAACTGTGAAAGAATAAAGTTGATTGTAATTGTCGATTCTTTTGTAAAGTGAGTACTAAAAATATGCGTAGCTTCGTAAGCCTAATTTGTAATGTGTGATTTTCAGCCAGCTTATTTACAAATAATATCGTTGAGGATTTTTTTAAACACTTTAAGTTTTCGACAATGGAATGGTTTTTTTTTTTTAAGTATAGAAATATACATATCATAAAGAAATTGCTGCTGCAACATTGCCAATATTTATTATTTTTTGATTATTTTGCAGTTGTTTACTGTTCTTTGTTATGGATTCAAAAGTAAAATATATCCTTCCTATCCTTGTTTATTAGTAAAGTATTTGAGATAACCCTTTGTATTTCATATTTTATCTCTTGCAACTTTTTAACACATTATGTTAATCGTTGAAAAGCATGGCGTAATTTACTAAGTATTATTTCTTGTTTTATCATTCTTTTAATTGCAATCATATTAATCATACCATATTTTTTAATAACGATTTATTTTTCAGTGTATTAAAAAATGGTGTTATTTGTTATGCTTTACATCATAATTTTGATAACCGAAATGCTTGTCTTTTGCATGCTATACGGAATATTTCTTATCTTAAATTGCTTTTTCGCTCTACGCACAAAATGCATGTTATGCAATTTTATGCTGCCTATATAAATAAATGACTTATAATAATCCACTGTCCTTGAAAATAGCGTGCCCTTGTACCCCTTCTCATTCCCCTCCCATTATTCATTATCACTGGACCAAACTGGATTAATTTACAAACATGGTTCGATTTGTTTCGCCGATCTTTGTTCGGGATAGAAACTTCTCGTAATAAGAGTTATTTTTTTTTTAACTTCATGGATATCTTGCATTTCATATATTAAGCCTTGTTTTGGAAATATATCTGATACGTAATAAAGAATTTTATTTATAAAATATGTTACTGCGTAATACATCTCAATTGTTTTGTCTGGAATCTTTTGAAGTTTTTAGATCGGTAGAAGAAAGGAAAACATCTATAGTGTATATTTTAATTTCTTCTGGAATGATTTAAATTGAAATAATGTCACCCTAAAAAAGTAAAATTTATTGCTTCGTGTAAGCTTTCCTTGCACGGTTTTCGTCTTCTTTTTTTTTTATTCGGATGTTTCATATCATTAAAAAAATATGAATTTATTCCAAAATATATACATATTTTAGTTGTTGTAATTTCTGGAATACAGTATGAAATCTGATTAACGCCGTATTTAACTGCATTCAGTTATTGCATATTTGATTATAAGAATACCCATGTATTATTGTTACACATTGTTGGATAGATTTGTTTAAAAAAACAACAACCTCCCCTCCTTTCTCCCCTTCTTTATTATGTAGCATGATTTTTCTTTTCTATTTTCCAATCTTCCTTTTTTGTGTATATTGTGGGTCTTATATCAAAATATTTTTATTTCTGTTCAAGATATTATTGTATTGAAAAAATGGTCTTTTATCTAACCTAAAATGTGGATTAATTTAAATTTCCTTTAATGAAATTGTAGGTCTCTGACCAATTTAGAATTAAAACATAAATTAATAATTACTTTTTATAAAATTTGTCAAGATACAAATAATATCGATTAGTAATTTTTAACCAAAGATTTAGAATCTTGATAGAAAAGTGAAGAGGTTTAATTATTAAACGTCCCTATTTCTAATTGTTAGTTTGATTTTATTTTTTTTTACAATTTTTTATAATAGAAATTTTAGGTTTAATAATTAAATTTTTGCTAATTTTTCATATTGATTATTTTAAGACATATTTTGTTAGAACTAAGTAATTGAAAAAGTTTATTAAATAATCCTATGATTTCATTACATTACATGAATCTTCTGTGAAATTTCAAGGCTTTTTGAAATTGATTTTAATTTAATTACTGTTAATTATTTTTGAAACTAATTAAAAGAAGTTGCATTGCAGAATCCAGTCCAGTAATTGAAGATAAAGCACTTGCTTTGAAACGGAATGAACGAGGTGAAACACCTCTACATCTAGCTGCAATAAAAGGGGATGTTGAAAAAGTTAAGAAACTTCTCAAACAAGGTGTCAAAGTAGACATTGTTGACAATGCAGGTTTGTAGTGGTGGTAATCCATTTTCAGAATTTGGTGTATATAAGAGAAATTAAATATTTGACATATATGATGCTTATTCCTAGATAAAAGTCAGATAAAATTTTATATCACAGTATTTTGATGATTCAACTTTTCTAATCAAAAATTCCAACTTTTTAAAAAAAAATTTCTGCTTCATTTTTTATATTAATAAAATATGATTTAAATTTTAAATTCTCTTCAAAATCCTAATTTTCTAGATGATTGAGTGCTTTACTAAATCTACTATAGTACATGAGAAGTGTTTGTGTATTTCTTGAGTAGTTATTCCCCTCTTTTGAATGAAAAAATTATTTATAGTAATAAGTTCAATTTGTGTGATTTCATTGGCAATTCTAATTAATATTTCTACTCTTCAAGGATGGACAGCTCTTCATGAGGCTTGCAATTATGGATGGTATGATATTGCAAAATTGTTAATCGAATATGGTGCAAATGTAAATGCTATTGGATTTCAAAATTTTACTGCATTACATGATGCAGCCATAAACAAACATGAAAAAGTAAGTCCAATGAATATTTATTTTTTCATAACTAAATGTTATTATTTACTATCAGTATTTTTAAAGTAAATTTGCTAGTTAAATAAATGATTGCTATATAGTTCATATAAAAAAGGCTGATATTGTATTGAATTTTTGATGAAATATATTATGTAACTAGTTAATTAATAATTGAAATATTAGTTGTACAGGTAGATTTATTCTTTACTTGAAGCTTTACTGCAACAAAAATTGTATTTCATGGCCAATAAATTTCCCCCAAGTGTTTCTCAATGTTTTCAAAATTGTAAAATTATAAATTACAGCCATTAAATTTTTCTTTTTGACATGTTTGGTTCTTAAAATCCATTACTTTGTTGTTTTAAAATGCCTTAAAACTTTGTATTCTTGCTGTATTACATTAAATATAGCTGAATTTTAAAATTCATTTACACTAAAGATATAGAGATTTTAAAATACACAATTTCATTTTTAACAAAATGCAGTTTTGATTTTTAATTTGCTTTATTGTCAATTAATTTTGATAGGACGGTTTTAGTGATATTTCTGCTGAGTAAATCTTGTAAACGTTCATAATGAAACCAAACATGAAATATATTCTAAATTAAGAATAACTAGTTATGATAATTTAGTATTTTATAAAAACTTAGAATGTATTGCCTGCTTAATAAGTTGGAAAACTAATAATAAATGTAATGTTTTGTAATCAAAACAAATTCAAACTTATAAGCATGGTTTACAAATAACTTCATAAAACAATTACAGAATAGATTAGATTATATATTCCTTGATGAAAAGGTTATTCATTATTCAGTTTTTCTAATAATCATGAGCTTATGTATTACTCTATAAGGAATAAACATTTAATTATTTGCTTAAATTCTGTGTAAATAATAAAGTGCTGTAAGAATAATTTGTAACCAAGTTCTAAAAAGAAAATGCTGTCTTATGTTATATATTTGAATGCAATGTATTTATTATTTTGGGTGAGGGGATGAAAAGATTACTTATTAGCAGATTCAGTTAATGGTTCTGCAAATAAATTTTTAAATGTATATTTTTTTAGATCGTAAATCTTTTATTGGAACATGGTGCTGACCCTCATGAGAAAAATGCTAATGGGAAAACACCTTTTGATGTTGCTGGATCAGAAGAGATTAGGGAACTTTTGTATAATGCATTAGATTCACAGAAACAAAAGAGCTTAAAAGGTTTTAAAGCAGTTTATTTATTATTATTATTCCTTAAACAATTTCTATGGAATTTGATTTCATTATTAATTTCAAATACTTTTTTGAAGTATTTAGTAAAAACATCAGTGTGCTTGCTTTTTTAATGGTAAAAGATCTGGTTTTTGTATAAGATTAGTTAGCTTAATAATTTTTTAATAAGACTTAGTAAATGCTGTTATCTCTTTTAGTTAGAATAATTATAAAAGTATTCTTTTGAATTCAATGAAAATATTCTCATCCCCCCCTCATTATTTCAGAAGACTCTCCACCCCCTAACGACCCCCTCAGAGCTACTGAGGTTGTGGAAGAACGGCAGAGCGGAAAGTCACCCTGCCAGTCTATCTCAGCTTTATGTGAACTTACCATGAGAAAAAATTCACCTCAAAATCAAACACATAAAGGTATTTTCTTTATAACATTACATAATTAAATCATGTGGTGTTCATAATTTAGAATATTATTTCTTTGAACATGTTTAAAATGATTTTGTAAGAGGAATGTTCCAATTTTGCAGGTGCAGATAAACCCACCTCCCCAAGATTGACTCTTCGATTTCAGTCCATTCGAACGAGGGATGACAAAAGTTCAAGCAGTGCCAAGGTTAATGACATTAGTTCTGTTCAACCCAAATACCAATCCTATTGCGTTACCATGGAAACAAAGGGTGATGTATATGACTTCCGCAAGGATGATGCCACAGTTTCATCTACTCAATGTGTCACGTCCACTTCTGATGGTGAGGGAATTGGAAGCAAGTGTGAGGCTGTGAGTAGCACATGTAAAGAGGTAGAGGAGTGTGAAAAGGAAAAAAAGGTGGAAGAAACTTTGGACTCTGATAAAGCTATTCCTGTTGAAAAGATGGACACTTCGGAGTGCGTTGCATCCAAAGTGAATGGTGGCCGACTGAGCATTGATTTAAACTCCAAGGATCGCGATTGTACCAGTGATGCTGAAAAAGAAAAGGAAGAAGTTCGCCGTAAAAGAAGAAAAAGTAGTGACAGTTCACAAAGTAAACATAATTCTAGTAAAGGCCATAAATCTCCTACGAGTAAGAATTCTCAAGATGCCCATAATGATCAGCGAAGTCCAAAAATTCGCAAACGTGGTAGCCAGTCTAGTTCAGACACTGAAAGCAATCCCAGTGATGCAGAGACTCATTCTAATGAAATGAATGTTGACACAACTAATGCCTTCAATGGCTCCTCAGCAGTTGGTCCTCATTCACCTAAAGTTCCTCCCTTAAAAATTGTCATTCCTTCAGGTTCTGGCGCTTTAGAGCTGGAAACCCGGGAAAGAAGTAAGGTATCATCTTCCAAACAGGCCTTGCCGTATGTTGTAAATACTACCACTGCTGATACAATGGACACAAGTGGAGAACCAGTCACCATTGGTGAAAGTAGCCGAGAGGCCATCAAGTCAGAAACTCCTGGTAAATCAAAAGATGACTCCCATCCTCCTGAAGAGAGGTTCCAGCGAGTAACTCGTAGTAGTCAGCGTATGCAACAGGCAATGTCAAGTAGTAGTACTTCCAATCAGTGTCATAGTTCCGAATCATCAACTAATTCTAATGTAGTATCTTCTAGTAATCAGAAAGGAGAAGGCTCCGGAGAAAGTTCAAATGATGAGCAACTGCAAATACAAATACAAATTGATGTTCATCCTAGAAAAAGAAAACTGCGTCAAAGAGAGACTGGGAATGAGAGCAATTCTCAGAACCCATCTTCTGCCTCATCAAGTAATGAGGATTCTCAGCAGCAACACCAACAACTGAACTCTTATCAAATGTACTTAAATATAAGGAAACAAGTAAGCAATACTTTACAAATTTCAATGAACAACTTTTTGGGGAACTATTTTTGTATAATTAACTATATTAAAACTGAATTAGCTCTATAAAAGAATATTTGCAGTATAATGGTTAATTTTGAAAAAAAAAAATTTTTTTTTTGAATGTTTATAGATCAGTTTCTTTAATTGTCTAATTCAGTCAATATTTTTTGTTTACTGTATTTTATTTTCGATGAGCATATGTTTATATAATTCGGCTCCCAGACAAATTATCCATTTCCTCACTTTTATCCAAAGTCTATTTTTGTTCTCTTAGTATTTCCTTTTCTTTCTACCTCTCCCATTACTTTCCCCTCATTGACTATTTGTAAATTTGGGTTGCTTAAATAGAAACTTTTGGTTTATTAAATATTCTTTTATTAATTTTATTTAAGGTTTGAAAAAGACATATATGATTTTTCTAAATTTTACCCCACTGAAATTTTTTTTGAAAAGGCATCAATTGTATTTATTGCATATAAAGTGCAGATCTTCAGAAAATTGTATTCTTAGCTTTTACTAAGTGAAACATAGGAAATAAAAATTACTGTCTTTGATGGTTTTGATGTAGAATCAACAAATATATCTCAATGGGTATTTTCTAAACATGGTTGATTAATTGGCTGTAATATTATATTTTACATGTCTACTTTATCATAGAAATGATGAATAGACTTAGTTGATGGTATGAATGATTTATATTATCTTCTAGAAGGGGATTAAATGTTTTTAAGGCAGAAGAAAAAATTGAAAATAAAACTGTTGTAAATTTAGGATTTTCATTGAAAGAACAAAACAGATTTTATATCTGTTTTTGAAATTAAAAACATTTAGATTATTTATGAATAATAAAGAAACATTCTTCACAAAATCCCATTTAGATATATACTTTTTAGCTGTGCTAATTTCTGGGATGATGAGTCTCTATTGTTCCATTGTTTCTTAAGCTATTCATTAATCTTAGTATTTTTTCTATTCAAATTTATCTATACCATTTTTTTTTTTTTTCAAAAATATGGTATTTATGCAAAAATTAAGCATTTTACTCTGTTTCATTTGTTTATCTGTTGGCATCATAATTAACAACGAATATATATATAATATTAGGATTAAAACCATATTTTATATCTTGAATGTGTTTTGATTTGGGAAATAAACTTACTGTTAAAGCTTTTGAAAAAACTTCTGAAATAAGTAACTAACTAGATATATAATTGCTTGAACTTTTTTTAAATAATATCTGTGTACCAGGATAAAAACTTCTTAAAGGAATAATAGATAAGATATTCCTAGATGACTCAGAATCACAAAGCAATAAAAACTGTTTCTGGGAGTTTAAACTGCTTTCCTGACACACTATTACATGTGAGAAATAGTCTTATAACTATCTCTTGCGTGAATCCTTAATTCAACACATTCCATGGTATATGTGGTTGTAGCCAATAATGATGCTAGATTCAAAATTTAGATCCGAAAATGAATAGTTCATGTCTGTCATAAAATTATTTTTATAATTGATTAAAAGTGCTGTGTACGCATTGTTATGGAAATAAAAATCTTCAGTAAAATGATTCACACAATACTTTTTTGTCCAGGCATTAAAAAAAATGATAATGAGCAAATGATTGCCAAGTTTTTTTTTTTTTATTATTATTGAAAAAAACTTGCTGACATTATTTATTGAAATATAAATACATATATGAAGGAGGGGAAAATGGTCTATTTTCTATGCATGCTATATCTAAATCGTGGTTCTACTGGTGCCATTGGTTATGAATATGCCTCTTTCGTCCTTTGTGATATCTTTGACTGTGATAATTGAATTTAGCTATCAAATATCAATTTAAAAAGTTTTATAATTAACATTTGAGTTGCTTACATGAAAAATCTGTTATGTCAAAGTTTTTTGACTGGAATTGCCATGTTATTTTGAGTCCTCTTGGCTTATCCTGTCTGCCCTTGAAGTTACTAACGTTGAAGTAACTATCCTGAGATACTGTATTGGTTTGCTTTTATACACATATATGTCTGAGAAATTATTTTCAAATTAATGAAATGAGAATTTCAATTCTATTTTTCTCCTTTTGGAACTTTATGCTACATTATATATATATATATAATATAATATGCCTTTAGAAAATTTGATCTTAATTCATAATTATACTTTAAATGTATGGAGCAGAAAATATCCTTTTAAAGAAATAATTCCTTGCCATTTTCTATGAGAAAAGGAGAGTAGAAATTCCTAAAATATAAATTGTCATTGGTTTCTATTCTTACCTCTATGTTTTATCATTTTGAATTGAATATATTATCTGTATTTTGCAGACAAATTATAATATTTTTTTACTATATTTGATAATACAACACTGATTACTAATTGGAAGAACTCAATGTTACCTTAATTCAAACCTCTAAAGTAATTGATTATTACTGTTTCTATGTGTAAATTGATGTTAAGCAAATCTTTTAAGAAAACAATATCTTTAAACCTTATGTATTTATAGTCTACATTTTTATTGTTTTAATTTTTATTATGTCTTTTAGGTTGATAAAAGAAGAAAAGGAATGTTTATCGTTCATCCTAAACCTCCTCAAGGATTTAAAAATTATTTACTGCACAGGTGCTCTTACGTATTGGAGGGAAATGCTGCTAGTCGCTTGTCTGTGCCTATGGTATGTTTTTAAATTTTATAGGTTTTAGCTAACTTTTTTTTGTAATATTAATTATCTTTATCAGATTCATGTCATATTAAAGCTTGACCATTGCAATTGCCCTTTAAAAAATGATTGGTGCATATTCTAAGCTCTTAAGATCATGGAAGTTAAGATTGAAATTGACGAAAAATCTACACAGGAGTTGAAGGAGTAGGGGTCTGCTTATTGTTGGTTTTATTGATCTTTTATCTGCTTATTGTTGATGCTTTTGAAAGTATGAACATTCATATTAGATTTTGGTGTCTACATTTGCATTTAAATGGATAAATTTTAAAGATAATTTCTTCATTGTTTAATGAGATAAATTTTTCCTCTTTATGATGTTTGAAGTATTTTAATGCATTTAAAATAAAACATTTTGTAGATGCCCCCCTTCCCTATTTATATATGGCAAGTTCTGTCATATTGCTCAAAATGCATATTGTGCTATGTTCATTAAAAGCAATCCGTTTATAGATATCTGCACCACAATCTTTGGAAGGTGCTATTAAGGAATTGTTTATTAGCCAAGAAAAGGAGCGGTATAGATTGAGGTTGCAGCATTTAATTGAAAGGGTAAGTAATTTTATTACTAATTTTAGAAAAATGCTATCTGACACATTAATTTGTAAAGGAAATCATTTATAGTTTGTAGTCATTTAGTATTATCTGTTGAAACATAGTATTGTTATCCAAGTTACTTATCAGTTTATTATATGAGTGTTTATAAATAAATAGCCCAACTTACAGAACAGTTAAAAGAAAGCAAAACTAAGTGCAACCTTGTTGTTCATTGAAAATCAAAAGTAATATAAAAAATTTTAAATGAACACAGTTATTAGTGCTCAGTATGAGCTTCTCTATAAATGCAATATTAAGACAATAAAAACAACTCTTTCAATTCTTCTTTTGTTGCATATCTGGCAGTAAAGCTTTGAAAGGCTGTAGATGTACATATTTATAGCATTAGCCTTTTTTTCACTTGACCTTACATCATATGTTTGTTCTTCTACTCCAGTGTTAATGAACTCAAAACATGCATTTCCTGCTGTCTTTCAATATAAAATGTGAGACTTGCATAAAAAAACATGGGATATATTATTATACTGCTTTGATATTTTGTATATTTCTTGAAGGACTCGCTTTGAATGTTTAGAATTATGTTCAGCTCAAACTTTCAATTCTTATTTTCAATTTTTAATGAACTCCAATGTTGTACCTTGTTTTGATTTCTTTAAATAGCCATACATAATTGGATTTTATTTATGATCAATATAGATGCATATGAAAATTAATTTTGATTTCTTGGTACTGTTATTTTTACAAGATAATTTTTACCATACATGCTTCTTGTTTGTTGTGAATAATCGTTGCCACTCTACTTATTGAAAATTGCATAATGTTAAATATTTTGATCTTATAAAGTTTTGGAATGAGTTTTTTTTTTTTAAATAAAAAAGGGGGTGGCAAAGAAAGAAATTGCACTTGTTAGGCAGAAAAAAACATTTTGTCAAAGTTTCCTTCTCAAAACCATTAATAGATGTTTTGAAATTCTGAGTTTCAAATTTATTTGGATTTCAGATTCAATCTGGTTATTGAGTAAATTGTATCTGATTCTCCATCTTGCTCCTCTGTTTATTTCCATTTCTTCTGAGGAAGTGGCTAAAAAATAATATTAAGTGCCACTTATCTTTATTTTGTAGGGCATTAATTTTCTGAAATTTTGCTGTTTTACATTATGTTCCTAAAATGTTCTTTTTTTTCCCCCCAAAGATGATTAAATGTAGTTAGTGTATTTCCTTTGGAAATCTTTCCTTCTTAGGAAGTTCTTAAAGAAATTGTGTATATTATTATATAAAGTTGCTTTTGTTTTTTGAAAAACATTTTATTTCTTATAATTAATTCGAAAGATTTTAAGATATGAGGAAATTAAGTTATTTTGTCTTCTATATTGTCTTTCTTATACAAATTGTGATTCATTTAAAGGTTTTGTTGTTTAGAAAGAACTGGTCAAGAAGTTAGGATGCAAAAACATAGGAATGCTTTATATTTTTATAACTCCTGTTATTTCAAATGTTTGTAAAATACAAAATTTTATATTTACATTAAGTTAGGATTTTATTGCCATATCATATCTTAATTCAATAAACTTAAAAGTACCAAGAACTAAGATAAAATATATTAGGGAATTCTAATAACTCGCTTATTGTCATTATATAAAATGTTTTAATTATATCCAAGTTGACCATACAGGGTTTTATTTAAATATCTTGTATCAGCATATGTAGAATTTATTTATACAGAAAAATTCTACATTTTACTGTAAAATCCCTTAGTAGAAAAGGTGTTATGACCTAAAAAATAAACAGTATTCAATATTCCATTTGCTATTTTAATGATTTTTTTTTAATGTTGCTTTTCCCACACACCCTTCCTGTTTAGGAGAAACTAGTATTGTCTGCAGAGCAAGAAATTTTGAGAGTTCATGGCCGTGCAGCTCGTGCAATGGCTAACCAAACAGTTCCTCTCTCTGTGTGCAGTGTTCTAAAAGATGAAGAAATTTACAATGTTCTTGATGTAGATCAGGTAATTAGTTTGAAAACTTCCAAGATTATATATATATATATATATATATATATATATATATATATATATATATAATATAAAATATGTATTCAAATTGTGTCTGCAAAATTATTTTATGTGATCATTAATTTTTACTGATAATTTATTATATTTTTAATAATTTACTGACAATTCATCAAACTTTCAACCTGTTATTTCCAATTGTTTTCTTCTAAACATTAATGTAAATTTCATGTTGTTTCTAGAGTCAAAGTATTATCTTTTATAATATTTTCTTTGTTGATATCTGGATTTATTGTAACAGGAAGAAAAAGACAAAAATGTCAGATCTCGATATAATGGCCGCCTATTCCTGTCTTGGCTGCAAGATGTGGATGACAAATGGAAGAAAATAAAAGTATGTTTCCTTGTTACAAAATGATTCATTCAACTAATTATGTGATCTTTGAGAATAATAATAATTAATTAAAATGATTCATGCATTTTGATAACTTGATTCTCAGTGATCTTGTCTACAAATTCAAAAATTATATTCTATAACTCAATTTTTACTAATAAAAATCCATGCTCTTTAGCTTCTAAATACAAGCTTGAATGTATATGTAGTTTTAAATGCACAAATAAAAAGGCCTCAATAAGGGCCAATCTCAAAGGCCCCCTTCCAATAATATTAAGGAAGCAATTAATATCTGCAATAGTGATGGCAGATGGCATGATCATTTGCTGTCTATATACCAAAATATATGGATGTCATTATGTTTTTAAAAAAATGCATTTCATTTATTTGTATTTGTTACAATTGAGTAAAATGTAATTTTTTCGCGCTACAGTATTTTCCTAGTTAACAAAAGACAGTATTAAAATGTTTATAGAAAAGTATATTAGGATGAAGTTTTATATTTTAATTTTTTATCAACTTATATATATTTCATTATCAAAAGATAACTGTTTGTAAATAAAACATTTTGTATAAAGAAAAGTGAATCCAAAATAATATATAATATTGATATTAATTTAATTTAAAATAATTTTTAATGAGTTTTATTATTATTGTTGTTAGGATGCCATGCTGCTTCGACACCACAATGAAGCTGAATCACTACATGCGGTTCAAAAATTAGCATGGGGATGGAAGATGAAAGAATTGGCCATGTGTGATATGAAAAGTTCTCCTGTCATAGATGATATTTTTGTTCCCATGGTACATGTCAGTGATGACTTCAAACTCTTACCCTCTGCATGTCAATAAGGGCTTTTTTTTTTAAACCATTAATTACTCTTCTACCTTACTTATCAACTGCTACTTGGTAGATTCTGTGAACTTTAAAGAACTTGTGGTATTTTTGTGTTTTTAAGAATAGTGAAGTCAGCAATACTTTAGTCATATTTCTCCAGTCAGATCATCATTTTTTTAATTATTTTTTTCTACAGATTGCTCAGTACTGTCACATAACAGTCAAATTATATAATGGATTAATGAAGAGGAATAACAGTTGAAATTTTTTTTTATAAAGATGATGTGCTCCATTGTACTGTGGCATTGGGGTGTAGAAATTATTTGACATTTTCATCTTTCTTTTTGAAACAAACTTCTTTTACTGGACAGAATTGAACATCTGGATTTCCAATCCCATATAATATTCTTTGTAAAAAAAGGAAATCTGTTTTTCTGTTTTATTTTTTTAAATGTGATTTACAAATTTTGTTTTATTGCTAAAATTTTGGCTTCATTATTATAGTTTATTGAAGAATATTGTGTTAATTATTTTGCATGATGTTGGATTTTCCTTTCAATTTATTATGAACTAAAGCTTTTATTTCATTACAAATATCGATATTTTAATGCAGTTATGTAGTTAATTTGTTTTTGTATATTTTGAAATGAGCAGCTTTATTATTTTGCCTCACTTCATAGTATTAAATCATGTATAGTAATGAAATCCTTAGCAATTACATTATTTTCATCATTTCTGAAATTCAAAATATTGTGCAATTTTGAAAATAAAGCTGTAATTTCTATTAAAAATGTTTAGTTTAAAAAAATGTGTACATATGAAATATGTGGCATGGAAATTGTCAAAAGATTTGTCATTCTCTTCTTAGGAATTCATTAAAAAATAATTACTTAAGAATAGAGAAAAAGAAGCATTTAACTATTTAAATCATAGTAAATTTTCAGTAAATTTTATAAATTGCAAGATAATTGTATGGTTAAATTAAATCATGATATTTTCGTAGTTTTTTGATTATATAAAGCAATTAAAACATTTGATATACTATGAATCTGACTATTCCCTACTCTGCCATATTTGAATGACAGTTGTCGAGACGTATGTGATTCCGTACAAATGGTCGTTGTTTATAAAAGGGGAATCCCCCCTCCCATCTTCAGGTAGGGACACAAATCATCTCCACATTATCCACCAAAGAAATGAGTCGTCCCCCCTCCTCTAAGTGGAAATTTATAGATTTTCTTTTAAAAGTTTCAAAATTGAAATATCAAAATGTGCGCATTGTTTCTAAATTCCTTGTATTCTTAAGTAAATTAAGATAAATCAAGCTAAAGTTCAAAGTAGCAACTTTTTTACTTAAAATAAGAGTAATAAGTGGTATAAGCGAGTTAAAAATCATTTATTAGTATTGCCTTCTCAGACAAGATTTAAAAAATTCAAATATTTTCAGTTTAGCTACAAAAGTAGAATTTTAACTACTTTTATAAATAGAACTCTGATCATAACTGGTTAATGAACTATTTTATAATTTGAAAACATTTTAAAGTAAACATCTGAATTGTTAGCAGATTTATTTTACTTCTTAAATTATATCACAAATCTTAGTATTTATTTATAATGATGGTCTGTTATAAGGAAAATGCGAGTCCCCCTCCCTTTTCTCCTTTGTTATGAATAGCAACATTTTTTTAATGTATTTAAAATATTTTTTGGTGGTTTTGATTACCTGTTATAATTTTTTAAAATTGTATGCAAACAGATAATTTATGAAAAGTCTAATTTATTTATTAAATTTACCAAAAAAGAAAATTGTGGAGATACTTGCTTAAATAATTTCAAAGTTGACTGAAATTAAATGGTAATTTTTGTACAGTCACTTCTGTTATGTTTTAATTCTTCATATCTTACTTACATAATTGGGGGAAGTAATAAACAATTTAATTTGAAACAAGATTGAAGGTTTGTGAAGGAAATGAAGAAATACAAGTCAAAATTTATCATGCCTTAAAAAATTATATCATTTTTATTAAACTACATTTTTATATTATGCTTTATTAAATCTGGTATTATGAAAATATATTGAAGAGAAATGCTATAACTGAAATATCATTTATTTACATATCCAGAACAAGGGCTATTTTTTGCTTACAAATGTCTAGATTTTTCACCTAGAATATACTGTAATTGATAACGAATATATCTGAAGTGTTATAAAGTTAAGTACTATTTGCCTAAAGTATATGTAATATGTATTGCAATCATATTCAGTAAATTTTAAAATCAACTGATTGACTTGATATGTTATCAGAATAAGAATGAAACTTTCATCATTTTAGTCTATGCTGCTCAGTATAGTATTTAAAAAGTAATTTTTTTTTTATTCTTATTATTTTTTTTTTAATGCATGTTCTGCTTGCATGCAGTATTTTTACATTTCTCTGAGATAAAAATTGACTGTTCTGTCATATACTAAGCATGCTGTATAGTTATTTGTGATGCCTCAGTTGTTCCAATATTCAAAGTCAGTCTACTATGCAATTCATAGTTTTCAGAGGCCAAATCATAATCACAGTAGTTGTTAATAACTCATTTTATCATCCATTTCGCTCATTTTTCAAAGAAGTTCCAGTAAAAATCTGTGGTGTATTTTCATCCTTTGTCACTTACTGTGTAACTTATTTTTATTGTTGAATAGTAATGTTAAGGATATGATGAATAACTTGGCTGGGCTAAGCAAAACTAATGTGGATTTTTTTTAAATTTAATTTGTGATAAAATGTGTATTAATTTTAATAATTTGAAACAAGAATGTTAGTTTGAGATCAACATTTTTAGTGTTAAGTTGCTGTTCTTGTTGATTGTAATTGCCAGATTAAGCAATAATTAAAAATGTTCATATCTATATGAACATATACTTTATTGGATATTTTGGGAATGGGTATGGTGATTTTAAGTAGATTATAAAAATATAGGGTACTACTGTACCTATTATTTTTATATTGTAGTGCTCTGGGAATTGGATTGCTTATTACTTTTAATTATATCTATGCCTTTTTTTAATTTACTACTGCTTCTTTTGTTTATTTGAAATACTTACATTCTTCTGTTCTGTATTCAAATTACATATATTTTTAGATAAATTATTTGGCTTTCTAATTATTCTTGAACAACTTTTGAAAGTAGGCATAACTTTTATATTTTAAGTGGTTTCTCAATTTAATATATTAAAATGATTCTCTAAAGAATTGAAGGATATAAAAGTAAAAATTAGTTTATATTGTTGTTGTTTTCAGCCCAAGTGTTTATTTTGTGTAATATTTAACACCCTTTATAATAATGGATCAATATAATTAACGAAATACCATAAAAATTAATGAGTATTTTGTAATGTTGATGCTATTGCCAGCTTTCAGTATGTTGTTCTTATTACTGTGATTTATATCTTTCTATGCTTTATTTTCTTCTGTTAAATTCTTTTTATGCTGGTATTATTCTGATGAAAATCTATGTTAGAGAAAAATGATATTGAATGTACTTTCCCTTCCATAGATGAAAAGTTGGCAAATTATCTTTGTTTATTAAGATCTTCCACGAAAAAAATTTCTCCATAGCATTTCTTCCATTATTATAAAAAAAAAAACATCTGCTAATTTTTATTAATTTTCTTTTAATACAGAATAGTTTTGTGGACTATTCTGCTTCATCCATAAGGAAGAAAAGGAATTCTGTCCCTCCCTCTTCTATGTGATCTGAAATCCAGTACTGATTTCTGAAAATATAAATCTTTATTTAGAATGAACAGAAACAAACAAATAATTTCCAAATGGTTAATTTTTATAAGTTCACTTTGTAAAATTTGTTTTGTTGATTTGTAATTGTAAATAAAATTGTTTTCTTAATAAATAATTGACTGGATTTTTAATTTTTTGAAACAATAAAACCTACATTCTATTTCAAGATCTTTATAACTTACCTTAGAACATTAATGTACAAAAAGAAAAGCTTATAATATATCAATCCTTTTGATTGCTTATAGCATTGTTACCAATTTTTGAAATTTCTAAAATTGAGTTTTTTTCTGTGTGTGCCATTATTAATTACATCGAAAATGTAATGTTTACTTTTTTTTCCGAAGTTATGTCACATAATATTTGAAAAACGTTTTATAGGTATTTCATTATTTATAGAATATTTTTAATTGCATAAATATCATTGCCATTTATTCATAATTGACTATTTTATCTACATGTCTGTGTAGTTCATTAGTCTCATGACTACATCCATTGACAATATGATCAAAATAACTTGCAAAAAAAAATCGAACTAAGAATTATCCTATTTGAACTTAAACTAAATAAATTTTTCAATGGATTTTAGATAAATATAACTATTACATATTTTACCAATTTGAAAAACAATAGCTTAAAGACAATGAAAATCATGGAGAGAGTATGGTTCTGCATCTTTAATTGAACTTACAGGAAAATCTAGCAAAAAATTAAAAATTCAAAGATGTTGCTTGAATTAAAAAAAGCACTAGAAAAATGAACAAAAGTGTTTATATACATTTCTGTTACTGAAATATTTTTGAAGATACTATAGTAATATTATAAATTCTGATTTTTATTTGTAAAAATAAAAAAAAATTACATTTAGACATATCTTATAACTTGTGATATCACATTTTTTAATTGCTTTATCTTTAAAAAAAATGTAATTTTTTTAAATGTTAATTTCAATATATATATAATAAAATTCTTAACATCAAATTCAATTTTGTTTTAGAATACCTATTTAGATCATGTAAAGCTCCTAAAAAACAGAATCACACCAATTCACAAGCTCTTTTTGCTATCAAATATAAGAAATATAGTGTCAAATAGAGGATGATTGTAAATTCATCATTTGGTGTTGAAATTATATTCTTCCAAACCCATAGAATGGGAGAAAAGTATTAGATTTTTAATTTTTGTTTCCACATTTATACATATGTTGCATTACTTAAGCACAAACTCATTCTTACTGTATTTTTTTCTTTTCAGTTATCTAGAGAAATTTGATATAGTGCTAATAACTCAGCCTTTTTAAAAATAGGTTATAAATTGATTTTACCTTTAGAGATAATGCTGAATGAGATGTATCATATTAGAAATACTTTCCATATAACTATTTTATTAGTATTTTTAACATATGTGACGACTTTCTTCAAGGGAGAAATAGGACATGTTAAATATATATATAATTGTCTTGACAAATAAAAGTGAAACATTTAGAAATTTATAATTAATTTTGTAATTATCCTATGATGCATATTAAAAAATTGCATTGAATGGGGAAATTATAATTTCAGTTAAAGGAACACTTAATGCCAAAGAACTTTGAAAAAAAAAATGCTGTTTTTTTACATCAAACACTTTTAAAATTATACATTGTACACATTAAGTAGCAAGGATTTCTAATAATTTTTTTAATATGTAAAAACTCTCAAATAGAATGAAATATTTGTCAAGCTTTATTAATTTAGAAGTAAATTTAAACAGCGATAATAAACTTTTCATTTTTAATAAACTGTTACAAGGGTCCAAAAATTTACCCATAGATTGAATATAAAATACAAGTTCCACCATCTTTGGTCTCCATAAAGGCATATTTTTATCTTCAACTACTGATTTTTTTTTAAATGATGGTTGTCTTATGCAATTAAAATAAAACAAGATTCTTAGTGCCATTTTTGATATCTTTTATGAACAATAAAAACACAAATAAATGCATGATTGTAGGATCTTTTTAATGGAATGATTGCCACAAAAATGTTTGTCACCTTGTCTGATTAAATACATCTTGCAGATAAAAGTACAATCTCAGACAAAAAATAAACAAATTGTAAAGTAAAAATAACAAAAATTGAGTTATAAAGCTAATTTACAGTATTTTATTTTGAGAACTTAAACAGTAATACAATTATTAATCTTAATTTTGTTACTTTCAAATAATATTCAAATTAAATCTATAGAAAGAAAATTTAACTCAATATTAAAGTATTGATAAAACTTCCAATTATTTTTAAAGTTTATGCATTGGGTCATTCAACTCCTGAGTATAATAATTTTAAAGTAATGGTTAACATAATTAAAATTCAAATATTAAAAAATTTCCATACATCTGAAGAAAGAATTGGACAAAGAAAATTTCCAAACATTTCCTTAATATTTTGCACAACCCTTTAAATTAGAAATAAAAATGTCACTTTAAAACATGGTTCTTTATTATGCAGGCTAATGTTAATCTATGTATAACAGAATACTTATTCTTTTATAAATATCAACCAAAAGTTTTTACCTCAACAGAAGATTAAAAAAAAAAAAAAACTTTTAATTACAGAGTGAATTGCTAAGATATCTAGGCAGTTATTTTAACAGAGAGAGAAACATGCTTCCTCACTTTTTTTTCCATATTATTTAAAGATGAGTCAGAGTTCCCTTTTAATCACTTATGATATAGTCTTTTTCTAATAATAAATAACTTATCATATCATATGATCACTTTTGTAAAGTAATTGGTGACATATCAGAAAAATACTTTAAAAATAAAATCTTCACGCATCAAAATTGTTTTAAAGAATACAGACAATTAGACAAAACATAAATGTTTGGAAAATTCATTTGATTTCTAATTCTTTATTCAATTCAAATTAATTTATAATGACCAAATTACAGTTTCTTACAAAAAATTTCTTGGAATTATATTTTATAAAAACCATCACTTTTAAAACACTTTCTTTGCTTCTTAAAATTACTTGTAACATTTTGATTGACAATTATTAAATAAATATTATTAAAGAAAAAAACTTCAAAAGAACAATTGAGGTAGTTAAGAAATTATATCAGCTAGATATAAGCTTATGGTATGTTTACCAAAATCACAACACTATAAAAAAAATACATTAAAACCTTCATCTTGTACACTAAAAGAAGTCAAGATTACCATAATTGAGAAAAATATCCACATAAATAAATAAACTAGTGGATACTATTTCAAATATAACCTTAATTTTAAATTCTAATTGCATATTAGACACCTAACTGAAATCCTACTAAAGATTTTTTATTTAAGCTCAATTTATTATATAGTTATATCATTAATAAATTAATTTATTAATAATTAAATTGGAATGAATATCAGCTTAGAACTCAATTTAATATGTGAATTAGAATTTTATGCATAAATAAATATTTCATAAAAAATGAATTTCACACAGAAAAATTACATAACAAAAAAAAAAAAAAAAGTAATACTTTCAAAAAGCACCGATTAAATTTGTTTTCATACAATTATTAAAACAAAAGACAAATTAACATTTATGGCAAGTTAAATTGCAAGCAATATTTCTATTCTATTCTACTCAATTCTATCTATCTATCTATATATATATATATAAATTTTATATTTATCTAGGAATGATCTTTTTCTAAAACTAATAAGATTAAAAATAACCTTTTAGATATAGTAAACTGTATCTAGTATAAAAAGATATTTATTGCTCTCAAACATTTAAAAGAATTTAATTCAATCGAAGCTCATAAAAATAAAAAGGTTGAAATAATATGCTGAGCTACATATGTAAAAAGATTTAGAATTGGTATTCAACCAACATATTTTTGATTGCTTTATTCATATCTTCTAAAAACATATTGATAAAAAAGTAATTAAAAAAATCTAAGTATAAAAAATAGGAGTTTCCGTAAAAATAGATGAAAATATGGAAAAGCACTAACATTAGTAATATTCAAAACTAAGGTTTAGAACATCTATTTACATATGCAAGATAACTTCTGTTTTTGTACTCAGTGGCTGCCGCAATAACATCTGATGCAGAGCAAATACCTCGACCAACAATAATTACATCAGCTCCATCTGATATAGCATCTTCAGGAGATTTATACTGCTGGCCTAATGAATCACCAGAAACTGCAATATTGACACCTGGACTCATCTGAATAAAATTGGGATTTTCAGACACTTTATGTTGACTTACAAAGCCTATTGCATAGTCTTGATGATTCTCTGCCATTTCTGCAATTTTTTTCATATAGTTTTCATCTGTTAAGGCACCTTTTGAGCTCATTTCTGCAATGAGGACACATGACCTCATCTCATTTTGGGCAGTAGATTTTAGAGCCTCAATTATTCCACTACCAGGTATTCCATGAACAGTGACAATATCAGCCCACTGTTTTATTTTATAAATGCCATTTCCATACTGGTTCTTTACTGTATTGCCTATATCAGCTAACTTCCTATCTTCAAAGATTAAAAAATTATGTTTTTGAGCCAGTTCCTTTAATTTTACAGGTACATCATCAGAGAAATCTTCAAGAATATCAATATGTGTTTTTAACATGCAAATATGTGGACCCAATTGATCGGCAAGATCTAAAAGTGTCTTGGCACATAATGAATCCACGGCAACACAAAGATTTGATTTTTTTGATGCCATAATTTCAAAAAGTGTTTTAGCCACCGATTGGTTACAGATTTTTGCCCTTTCATCAAAAGACAGTTTAGGAAGTGACTGCTCTTTCTTAATAGGTACATAGCTATTGTCTTTCAAGAAACGTGTCACACTTTCAATTAATGGTTGCTCAACTTTGTTTATCGAGCAATAAGTTGTAAAAACTTCATGAATGTTAAACAAGGAATGCAGTTTTATTCCTGCTTTAGTCACATTTTCTTCTGCTCCTTGTTGTCTATCTAGAATGACTATACAATCTGTCACTATTAAGCCTTCTTTTCTCAAAACTTCAGCAGTTTCTATGACACTAGAACCACTTGTCACAATATCTTCGATTATGAGACATCTTACACCTTTCTGCGTTACACCTTCTACCATTTTCTTCGTTCCATAATCCTTGGCTTCTTTACGTTTCATTACCATAGGAATCTGGTATAAAACGGAATAAATGGATGCAATGGGCAGCGCTGTGTATGGAACTCCACACACAACATCGGTAATCATGTTGTCTTCTTTTTCTCTGGAATAAATTTCTTCTGCTAATTGCTTCACTATATTGGGGTAAGCAATTATACCACGTAAATCAATATAAACAGGAGAAAGCAAACCACTTTTAAGAGTAAATTCTCCTAACCGGAAAATATTTATCTCCAAAAGCTGACGAAGTAAATCTGTTCCAGAAGACATTCTGATAAATTTTTAAATAAAAGACGAAATAATCTAGCTTATCTTTATTAATCAATTAATTTATTAATAATTAGATGATCTACTAACTAAATGACAAAATATCAGTCACTTCCACGTGAGCCGGCCAACTATGAGAACACAACAAAGAGTTTAAATGTTTCAAGTTCAAACCCAATAGAATTAATACTTTTACAATTTTCAAACGGATGTGCAAATTATTGTCTTTAAATCTTTTTCTAGGGTAGATCTTTCCAAAATTAATTAATGTTTAAAATATTAAATTGAATTAATGTTTAAAATAAGAAATATAATAATTCTTTCAGCTTTTTCAGAAAGAATATGATTTTTAATTGCTAGCGTTTTAATTATAGCTTGAATTTAATTCAATACAGGATTCGGAAAAAAGAAGTAAAACAAGATGACCATAAGCAAATTAGACAAATTTGAGATTTCATTCTATTCTCCTTGACTTCCGAAGTTATTGGAAAGAACAAATCAGTTACCTAAAAACGCTGATACCATATGCGAAAATGGGTTTCTTTTTTTTTTATTTATAAAAGAAATGTTTCACGGGATACTCGAAAGCAAATATGACATTAATGAATGTTGACAAACAAATGAATGATATTAGAGCTTTTTTATTTCCTCTCTAAAAAAAGTTTTCGATTTTAAATATAGTAAAATTTTTCGCCTTTGTTTTATCCTCATTTAGCTTTTAAAGAAATTATTCTAATAAAATGTATTATACGAACTCAAAATATATTACTTGGAAATCACTGGAAATGAAACTGAATAATATTTTTCCTTTTTACACTCGCATATACTTTATGGAAATTGCATATCATTCTGTAATAAAAGAAAACTTTCTGTGACTGTTTGCTCTTAATATTACAGATAATATTCTGAAACGGAATTTCGCATTCTGGTGAGTAAATGATTGAACTCGACTCCGTTTTGTGCAGCAAATGCATGCTTTAAGGTAAGAATTTTGATTAAAAATTCCATAAAACTGCAATTATTTCCTGATCGCGTAGTTACGTTAACAATGATTATTAAAAAAATTTGAAAATAAGTAAATGTTTAGAATAATGTAAAAGTAAAAGGAAAGAGATTTTTAATATATAATGGTAGTAAATATTATTATTCTAGTTAAAAATTTACAAAAAAAATATTAATTATTCTGATTGTGAGAAAAAATATTCTTAAAGCAGGAATGTATTTTTTAACAAAAAGATTAGCGTCCCGATTTTCGACTTTTTCTGCAGTGTGTCGCCCATGCTCATTAAAGCTGAATTTTCATTATTTTGTTAGAACCTTTATCAATGTTTTCCATTTATTTTTTTAAAGGATGCACTTTTTTCTATCATCTCTCTGTATCTTGATGCAACCGCCCCCCACCTGTATTGATTTTTACGTAATCAATGAGTGCTTAGCTTTAGATCCTTCTCATTTTCATAGTTTCGACAGATTGTTTTGTTAATTTTTTTGGATCGAAAAAAAGGAAAAACATTTTTTCGTCTTAAATAAAAGTCTTAATATTTTGCTCAAACAATTAATAATTTTATCTTTACTTATAATAAAGCACAATGTGTGTGTGTGTGTGTGTGTTGGCGCTGTACAGGCCAGCCCGTTCGACCTACAGCTACCAAATTTGCTACATGTATACTTTGGGTGCCGGGAATGTGCACCTCGGAGCCCTTTTTTTGAATTTTTAATTAAAATTTTAATTGATTAAAAAATAAGCCAAATTTTGACGTTTTTTCGCTATAACTTCCGAAAATATTACAGCACAAAATTGATTTTTGCATTACGTCAAAGCTAAAAAAATTAGCTTTTCAATGATACTGATGTTTTGACCTATAAATTAAAACTCTATTTTTAATTAATTTTTAAACATTTAATTTAATCGGTTTTTTTTTCAACAATTTATTTCACATAAAATAAAAATAAAATATTATTTTCTCGAGGATCTCCAAAAAAAATCAGCTTTTAATAAAATGTTGCCATCACATTTTCAGAAGTTCTCATTTATAAAAGGATAATTACTACCAAAAATAAAACAGAAAAATACAATTTTCATCACGTGACTATATGAAATGAAATAAATAGGAAATGTGATATTTTTTAAACAATAAATGCAAGCGTAAATTTTTCTTGATCGTTTGCAATATCAAAATTAACAATTCCATTAAAGTAAATAAAAATACAAAGTAAAAATATATTTAAAAAGTGCGACAGTTAAAACTGAAAAAGAATTTTTAGAAAAGCGCCAAACGATAATCTTCTGAGGGGGAGATTAATTACTTAAAAGCAAGAAATCTTAAACGAACTTTGAAAATGACGTCATTTCAAAGAAATGAACAAAAAGCAATTGATAATCAGTAGTAGTAAAATATTTTTGAATTCTTTTTTTAATTTTTAAAACAATAAGATATGTTTTGAATTGTTACTTTTACTTATGTGAAGAAGATATTTTGTGCAAATCAAAGAATTCGCCTTCATGATTGTAATTTCTCTCTGCATTTTAATGAATCATGCGAAATAGAAACACTTCTTTAAACGAAGTAACGTAATATTAAAGCTACACTGGTAAAAGTAGGTCAGCTATTTGAAAACGCATCTTCTTTCAAACAAGCATACGTAATAATTAACAATGCAAAATTTGTAAAAGCATATAAAATTATTTTTACCCGCATATTTCGGAGACATCAAAACTTTCTACCAAAACAATATCATGTTCTCAAACGAGAAAAAATAAATCAACTATCATTCCAAATTAAACATATAAAAATGTCATTTTCGGCACGTGTCTGTATAAAATGAAACAAATATGAAACATGATATATTTGGAAAATAAATGGATGGAAACGTTTTCTATGATATTTTACTATACATATATTGCTAACCCAATTAAACAATTTTATTTAAAGCAAATATGGCTTAACATCTACAAGGCATCTTCTGTAATCGGCATCTAATTTCTTAAATTTTTCGGGAGAGACATAAATCTCTTAGCAATTGGTCTAAGTGAAATATATAATTAGTAGATTGAGGGAAAAATGATGATGAATTAAATTTTTTCATATATCATCTGCTCTGTGAATCATATTTAACAAAATATTCTTGACACAGTAAGTCCTTAAAATAAAAAAAGTGGCAATCCAATGAACTAAATCAATCATCAAAGCTGATCGATCTATGAACATTTCAATATAACTATTCGATAAAAACTGGATATTTTAGATCACTTTATCAAGATATCAAAGAAGCCAATCAGAGTTATTCTAGAATAATTGGTCTAGATTATGAAAATGATGATTGTTCTAAACTTGCAATATTCAGTACTGAATAAATCAGCCAGATTTGAAAAAGATAGAAATGTTTGTTTACTTATTTATTGAAATATTAAGAATATTTTACAAATTTGAATCTATAAGACCAAAGGAATTTAAACCATAATTTTTTATATATGTTTATAAACCTAAAAATATGTTATTATTCAGAGCATTTATATACATCTAAAAATAAAATTAAAAACTGAAGGTTTCAATTAACTCGTGAAATTTTTGCTGACTAATTCCTTGAGATCTTATAAATTATAAAAAAAAAATTATAATGTTTCAATTTCTGTGTTGAACTTGCTTTCAGTTCTTAATTTTATTTAAAGGCACGCTTGGATTGAGTAAAAATTTCTTTATATTAAGTGCACTTCCATCATTTCCACTTTAATTTAAAACTGAATTTTACGTGCACTGATAGAAAATCAGAGAGAGATGTGGAGTTCAAAGATAGGATTGCTTAAGGCCTACATAATAGTATAAATGATTTACATGATTATCGAAATTTGAAGCTTAAAAATATTTTGCTGAAAAACTTATTATGAGACCAAGTTATATAAAAAAAATGATTTAACCCTTTAGTCGGCATTAATACTGGAGAACCGACTGGTCGCCAAAGGCGACTAGTAAGTAATAAACATCACAAAAAGTAATTAAAGAATTTTATTTAAAGCTATTAAATAAAGTCACATTCTTAAATTGCCTTGAAAATATCTAATGCTATGTGTTTAGTAAGTTTAAACAATACCCTAGTAGCACACAAGTATTTTACAATATTGATCAATATCCGCAGTATTGTTTAATATCATATAATATTATTACAGAATAATATTGTATAATATTATGTTACAGAATGTGCAACCTGGATCCCTAATGGCACATAAATATTGTACAACATTGATAAATATTCGCAATATTGTTTAATATCATACAATATCGCACAATATCGTACAATATTATGTCACAGGATGTGCTATTTGGGATAATTGGTAATAAAATGAATCATGGACTACGTAATTCAATGTTAGACATACAGAATTGAATATATATATGTGTATATAATATGAATTCTTTTGATTACATTAAAATAAAGTAGGGAAACACTTTTTCATTAGTAATAAGTTCCACGGTTATAATAGAAATTTCGACCTTCTGCTTCAAATGCAACTTTCATTGCGTTCTGTTTTGCTTTCATCTTCATTTTTCGTCCTATTGGATAGAAAAGTAGATAGCAGATGGTTTCATATAGATCGAAAAGGGAAATGAGTGACAAGCCTAGCCACATGCCCATGTAACCACCGATGTAGCTGAACATCTCTATACTCTAAAGCAAGAAATAGAGAAAAAAATCATTCAGTTAATCAATTAATTATTATTTATGTCATTTAAATGTGTAATATTTCAAATATAAATATTTAGTTCTATATGCACTCCCAGTATTACAAAAAGACGAACCATCCTAGGTAGCACAACCTGTTGCATAATATTGTATATATTATGCGATATTATATGATATTAAACAATATTGCGAATATTGATCAATATTGTACAATATTTGTGTGCTAGTAGGGATATTCTTAAGATATATTCCCAATAATGCATTACATTAGGAATATTGAATAATATTGGGAAGATATTGCACAATGCCTAGTAGAAAGAGCTGCTGCATGTATACCTATTGTGCTTATGATATATTCGAGTTGCCATATTTTAGTTTGATGCTTCTGAATGAATTTTGGGTAACTTAAGATTAAACAAACAGAGGCATACCTACATAAAATAGAGTATAGGGTAGATATCAAAATAATGCTCTATTCCCATTTTTTTTAAAAATAACATACTCTTACCACATCCATCCTACAAAAAATGTTATACCAGGTTGGAAATTGAAGTTATGTCTAAATAATTATTTTACACAAATAGCATTTCTAATTTAAATACTCTGGACGTAATATGCAAAACACATATTTCTTATTCAAACAACCTAACAGCCATAAAAAATAAATACTATAGTAGTTATAAAGGCAACTATCAAGAGAAATGAGTTTAAATGTATAAAAACATTTGAAATTTTGAAATTTCAAGGCTGACAAATCGAAATTTTTACTTTATCATTATTTCAGAGGGTCTCCCAAAAAACGTTCGTACCAGGCGCTCTCAGAAAGCTTATTTCTACCTTGACGAAATCAATGAAATGCATATTTATTTTATAATTTTTCTAATATGTCAATTTTGATACAAATATTTATTTAAATTTCTTATTAAAATCTGTTTTCGTGATAGAAATATGCCTGGGTACAGAAGAACATTTAAAAAATCCTTTAATTATAAATTTTAGTAGATTTCTTGATGCTTATGACGCAAAATCATGAATAGCATTAATTAGAAGATTTTAAATATAATTTAATTAATTAAATTGAGGTATTTTAAATAGAATTTGATAAAATTAGAGAAAAATGCAAAACGCTCTACACTAAATTCCAATACTCCAATTTAAATTATTTTTCTACAAGACATACTCATTGCACTTATCAAGGCAATGAACTTAAAGCTAAGAAATTCATACAAATAAAAAAAATGATGGACAATCAAGCATTTTTGTGGTAAAAATTGTAAAAATCATAGGCACTATTGTAAATAAGCTGCTAAAAATGAAAAAAACTTTAGACCTAAATCTTTAGTTCCTTGCCTTAATACTACTTATAGTAATATATAAAAAAATTTTTTTTAAATATATCCATAAGTTTTGGTGAAACTGTTTTAAGTAATAAAATTTTAACAAAAAATGCATTTAAAGTTTTTATTAGTATACTTGTAAAATAATATTTCATTTTAAACACTTAAAATTAACCGTTTTTGTTGCAAAAACCTTCCTTATTCTCAGTTTTTTTTTCTTTTTAATTGCCTGTTTTATTTTTCAAGAAAATTTTGTAGCAGGCAAAAAAGCTGTCTCTTTGTAGACACAATTCCCTCGTTTTTGAAGCTATGTATTATGTTAGCTTGTAATGACGTACAATAACACCGGACGCTTTAAAAATTTCTATTATGCCAGAAAACTGATAATCATTGAATAACAGTACAGCTATATTAGCCCCTAAACGCAAAGCTTTCAACTCAACAAGCATGTATTTGGGAATAATTGACCATAATAAACTTTCATTGGCATTTTCTGTTTATCCCATGAAGGCATTTTTTCTGAAGATTTTGGTCACACAATTCAATACAAATAGACTTAATAATATTCAGAGTATATATTTTTAGAAATCCTATACTTAAATCTTTGTATTTTTTGCCTTCTGAAAGTGCATGTTGGTATATGCACTAAAACTCCTTTCCCTTCGGGTATTGTGCATGCAATGGCTTTTCATTACTGGAACAAATATGAGCAATTGCTGCAAGTGTTGCACTTTGAATCTGTTATAAATTACAAACAGGGGATCTTATTACAATTCTATATAGTTTTGTAATTTATTTATGCCATTGTCTGAGCTTTCTTTTGCTCCTAAGACTTCCAATAAATTCTTTTTAAAGTTCTGAAAAATACACTTACTCTTGAACATGCCCAACACATTCACGGTTCACAATAAAACCATCAGCGAATTTTCATCTTCATTAAAAGGATTGTCGGAGCACCCGACCTTTAGAGAAAAGGTCTATCTCCTTGATGATGTGGCTGTTAAAGGCTATTGCTTTTGATATACTACCATGACTTGAGGATTTAACAGAGCGAATTTCAATTTGTTTCTGTATTTTTGGTGAAGCAACGTTCCTGATTGGCTAAGAGTTTGTGACTTTGGTGAATAAGGCTTCCTATTGGCTAAAACTTGGGAGAGGGTGAGGGAGTACGCTGCCGAAAGCAATCAGGGAAATTTTTAACTGTTGTTTCTGACAGGATGAAAATTTGTATAGCAATCAATATCGGTAGATGGCGCCATGATCTTGAAAAAGGTAGTTTGAGTTAAAGAAGTGCACCTAAAAAGTTAAAGGATGACATTTTTGGGTCTTCTAATTTTGGGATCTGGGTTGTATTTGGGTATGTTTTTAATGGCCGAGTTATCAATATCATCTAGGTTTTTGAAAAAGGTAGTTGCAATCTTGTTGATAAAACTTTTAAGTGTTGGGTAGTTAATTGCGTGATGAATATCAGTGTTAGAGAAAAATCTTGGTGCTTTACAAATAATTTTGATGATATCATTTTGTTGCTGATAGATTATTTTAAGGTTGCTTTTAGCAGCGTACCCCCACACTGGGCAGGCATAAGTTAATACTGGACGCAAATAGGCTGTGTAAATAAGTAACTTATTATCCCTATTCATTTTTGAGTTCCTTGAGATTAGGGGAAAGAATTTTCTTGTTAGCTCTCGGAACTTGTTTTTAATATAGATAAAGTGGGGCCTCCATGTAAGTTTTCTATCTAAAATAATTCCTAAGTATTTGACGTTCTGAGACCACGGTATAAATTCGTTATTAAATTTAAGTATCAGCGAATTTTAGTCAGTGAATATCAATATCATTAAAGTGCAAAAAGCTGACTTCCGGTTATTTCCGTGCAACTTCCGGTTTACTTTCCATTAATGTTTATTTAAAGAAACAACTATATCTTCTGATATAATAATCGTTGAAATAAAACAAACAGATTTGCAAACGAAAATAAATAGTTTTTCAAAGGAAACAACAACAACAAAAAATTATGATTTTTAGTGAAAAACTGACTGGGCAACCCATGTAGATACCTCAAGTTATTAATATATCAAACAATATTTGCTTCAAGTTAATATTGTGAACAAGAATAGCAAAATTTTATTTGCAGCTTTGGAAATGATTTAAAACAATTGTAATAATTATTTTATGATACAACAATATGATTCTTTTTGAATGAAATACCCGTCTATATTTATTGTCTATTTATTAATACTAAAAGCAAAAAATTGTCTTTTGTTTGTATGTCGTTTAGTACATTAAATACCAAACAGAATTAAAGTTATCAAACTTAGGATCGTACATCTCAAAGTAATTTTGTAGCAATTTTATTGCTAAAAAATGAAGCAATATAATCTTAAAATTACAAAAAACAACAACCCCAAATTAATACTTAAACACTCTTTTTTTTTGAATAAGCTATTTAATTGAGGAATTTTTCACTAATCTTAGCCATTTTAAAGCAGTCGCTACTTATTATTCGCAATTTCATTTGTTGAAATTGAAATCACCTTTTTTTTAAAAAATCAAACCTTAAGACTTTTTGTTTTTCTTTTGTGAAAAAAAAAATTATATTGCAGATAACTTTTTAATTCAAGAATTTTAGTTTAAACTTAAGCAATGAAAAGGTACTAAGCAATTTTGTATTTTAAAATTTTTATATTTTCTCTCTGCCTGTTTTTTTAAGTATAAGTTAACTTTTGTTTCTGGTTTAGATTTATCATGTCATATTTATATTCATACAATATTTAGAAGATCTGTATGGTTTGAAAGCAACAAATATTTTTAATTATTCATGCTAAATATTTGTTATAAAATATTTAGTTAAATAATTCTTCCACAATTATATTATTTAATTAAACTTCAGTATGGATATAGATTTCATATTAAAACTTTGTGGCGAATTTTTAACTTTATTATTTTTTGAATGTAATATATGAATTTATGAGCTCAGTTTCTATTGGACGGATTGTTAAAGTTCTTGAAGTCTTCAAGCAATATCCATTTGTCGCCAAATCCGACGCCAAATATTCATCAAGTTTGTTGTCAAGCTCTGAGATCACTGACGCGGCATAAACTCAGCACGCAACAGGGCTGACCTTAAAACGATCTTACTTTCGATGGCGCTTTTTCTTGCTGGGAAGCAAGATTACAGGCTTGTAACATTAACCACGATGTTGTAGGATATTCTGAACGACAGTCAATAGCATGAACATACCACAACAATATTATTGGGTATTTTGCGCTAACAGAAATAATAACTATGTGAAACTCGTTTTTTTCCCTAACATATCCCGTCAGATATCGACTCCTTACGGATTTCTCTAAAAACGTTTCAAAATTTTGCCTATTTTATGTTGTTCGATTATGTTTACGAGCTTCAAATCTTTTTCAACATAATTTGATACTACTTCTTCATAATGAGAATGAAAAAAAATTTCAAATGGCAATTTCTTTTAAAGTAACAACTTTCAAGGGTTTAATGATAGGATCTTTAAAATGATTAGTTTTATCATGCCTAATGCAATTTTTTTTATTGTTAAAGAATAATACTTTTACTTTTTATAAATAACAGAAGGACCCAGTTGTTGGCAGGGCCATTAGTAACAGATTCGAGAGGGCATGAATAATTAGATTGGAACATATCAATTACTTGTTAAAGGCATTCTCAAAGCGTCCTTCACTTGACACTCTGAGCAGCACCAATTGATAACTGTAGAAAAATTCAATTCTAAATTTGTAAAACCCCTCTTAGGTTTTGATTTCTTTAGTGTGAGCAGCAAAAACAGTGATAACTACAAAATTTCGTCTCAAATTGTTGTTGTTGTTTTTGTTGTTGTTATTTATGGCACTTGCCTATGGACAAGCACCTTGCTGATGCAGCAGCAGATTTAAGCTGAAAGTAGCGTCTCTTGTTTTTTAAGTAACGCCTATTAGGGCCAAAAGTATGACTTAGCTACACACTCACCACATTTGCTTGCACTGCCCCTTTTTATTGGGGGGCCAAGTCACATATCTCATAGATAGCACACAGAAGAACACCCATGCCCAAACCGGGACTCCCAGAACACGAAGAAGACGCTCTACCTCTGTGCCAGAAAGCTGGCTCAAATTTTAATTCACATTATGATACGGGGCACACCACTGAATTATAACCTAAAATGCACACACGCACGCACCCCTCCCCCCACACAAACTGATCACCATTCCCGTCTTAGGTACCAGTCATCTCTCTCTTCACCCCGCGCTCTCCCCCCCCTATCAAAAAGTGGCATACCTTACGAAATGTTTTCTTTTAACAAATTTCAATTAAATATTTTAAGAAACCTTTTTTCTTTAAAATATTTCGAATTCTAAAAAAGTAAGGCAACTCGAAAATTTTCCGACTATAATATATCCGATTTTTTAAAAAAAGTCTTTCATGAAAGATGCTAAGGTCTAGAAAAGCAAAGAGACGGTTTTTTTAATACTTACTGCAAACTTCGGTTGATAAACAAACTTTGTCAGACGAAACTTGTTAAAAACGACAAACACGATGACCTTCTCATTTCTGAAAAACAAACACAGAATACAAAATAAGTTTGAAATTTAGTAAACATCGAAACTATTAAAAAAACTGCCAATTTCAAAATTTAATTTATCTCTCTAAAAAAATATACAAAAAGTGTAGTAAGGGTAAATTTACAAGATGGCATTCATCTCTTAGCAGTGGCAAGTAATGCTAAAAACATTGAATTACTCTTACGATTCTTGATAATTTTTTATTTAAAAAATTTATTCTAGGCTCTGCTCCAGTGTACGGCTTGCGCCAAATATTGCAATAAATTTGGCGATAAATGGTAATTTCTGGCTGCCATAACCGTTCTCCGTCCTCTACTGTTGTCCATAAGGAGATCTCTGGCCGACAGTCGTCTATGTTTACGGCGGGAGTTATAGAAACAGGTTACTGCAGGAAGAGTCCATTTCGCAGAGGTAGAAATTGATTCAAGTTTCTTACGTTGGCGCATTTAGCGCCTAATTGGCGGTATTGATATATTGCCCTTAATTTTCGAAAGCAAATTCGAAAAATAATTCACTGGGCCGAAAATCTTTTGCGTACTTGGAATTTTGAAAAAATATATTATTCCTGTTAGAATAATATAGAAATTCCTTTCTGATTAGTGCAGAAAGAACAGAGTAAATCAAATAGAAAAACTGAATAATTATTTATTTGACTAACGAGTGCATAAGAAGATGAAAAAATTAAGTGGAATCCAGCATGACAAAAAATTAATCTTCATTTTATTTGTTTTAAATTTATGTAATTACTTGAGATCAAATTCTCCGCAGCAAACGCGAAGTAATCTGTCTAATTCAACATAAAAATAATAACATAATATTCGTAATTATTTCATAATTTTTATAAAAGGTTGCTGTTATAAAAATATATAAAACTTCTCCAAAATAAATTTATTTATTTATTTTTGATATATATACTATTTTTCGAAACTCAAAATTAACAATTACATTTTACCAAATTTTAAGGATAATCAAAAGCATGTTAAGCTGAAACTTTTGATTATCGACATATTGAATAACAGAAAACAAGAGCACATTATTGAAAAAATAGAAAATAACAAAAAGGAAGCAAATAAATTGCGTAGCTTCAGAAAATAAACTAAATAAAATTCTATATCTTCTATAACTTACGATTAAACTAATTGAAATGAAACAAAAAAAAGCAATTTTAAAATTCCCTTTTTATTTATAAAACACATTAGTTATTATTAAAAGAGTGCAAAACTAGCAGAGATCGTGTGACAGTTGTGTACTTTCAATTAAAAGAATTCTAAAACACTGTGACAAGATTCCGTTTCTTCTGAATCGGAACCAGATTCAGTACTTCCAATCTGAATTACTAGTTCATCTACTAGTTCTCCTGAAACCCCATCTTTTTCCCAATACGAATTTTCAGCAAGTTTCAAGCAAAATTCTATAACATTATGCACAGTTTTACGTGCTTGTGATTTTAAAGTCTCTCCATTCTTAAATCGAAAAGGCATTTTAAAGGATCTCAAAATTCAAAAGACAAAAATTATTAAACAATGAAATGCAGTTAATATTAAACAAAGAAAATATTAATAAAATATAAAAGAAGTAAGCTAAGCAAATATAAAGATACGAGCAACTGCGGTAAAAGCGAGAAGACGAATGAGCAATAGTTTTTTTATCGCTTCATTTTTTCGCCAAGATAAAGAATACCACCCATTCGAAATGGTCCACCCATTCGCTTCCACCCATTCGAAATGGATCCTCCCTATCGACGCCTGTTTCTATAACGCCCGCCGTAAACATATACGAATGTCGGCCAGAGATCTCCTTATGGACAGACAGTACTTTTTCAATCACAAGATTGCAAAAGCACATTTTTGGTGACATCTTGGCGAAAATAAATGGCGCCAATAAGCCGTATGCAGGAGCTGCTCCTTATTCTAAAGCACTGATGTTGGGAATTCATAATATGCCCAGTTAATTAAAAGAATTTAAAATTTATCTACAACTGTTTATTGTGACTTTATGGCACACATTCAATCAATATTTTGAAAACTTTCGTAGTTTTGAAGCCTGCTTATTTTATTTAACCCTTTGTATTCCTGAGAAGTAAAGATATAAACTATTGCTCTTATGTAAGCATAAGGATTACCTTCAGCAATTAGAAATCTTAAGAATAGTTGAAGGATTATAATCATGTGAAAACATGATGTTGTTTGGGTTAGGAGGTTTTGATGCATTCGAAATTTACGGGCAAAAAATATTTTTACCTGCTTTTACCAGTATTGCATTATTACTACGGTATCGCATTATTACATTATTATTATTTACCAGTATTGCATTATTAATACTCTTTAAAAGCAAATGCATTTTCAAAAGGCTGACAAGGAACTATGACATCATAGCTGATATTTCATCGCAAAATCTATCAAGCTCAAAACCTTTGTTTGCCAGCTAGAAAAAATTAAAATTTTAAGTTTATATATATATATATATATATATATATATATATATATATATATATATAAGTGTAATAGAGACCGATAAAGTCTCTTGATTGTTTCAAACCAGTTTAAACTAGTTAATGAATTAAATTAATTAAAACAAATAATGACTTTAAAAGAAATGATTTTCTCACATGATAATTTGAAATTTAAGATCAAAGATTTCATTTTCTTTATTTTATAATTTTACAATTGCATTTGTTTTACAAGAAAAATGGATTTTACTTTCAACACATATTTTCTTCTTGTATATGTGATATGTTTAATTTGTCTATTTGTATTATATATGAGGTATTGTGTGCTTTTCTCTTTTTTTTAAAGGTTATTAATGTTTTGGTTAATTGCGTTGCTATTTTGAGTTCTATAAATTTTTCTGTGCCAGAAAGATCCTTAAGGTACCAGAGTACTTTTTCAAATGTTTATTCTAAAATTAACTATATTAAAAGATTCGTTTTGTATACATTTTATAAGGCTTTTAATATGATCCCTTGGGAATTTGACATCTATTGTATGACTCTAAGCGTGGTTTTTTCCCGTTAGCCGAGTGCAAGCGGAAAATCACCAAATAATGTAGAATTCTACCAAACATCTTATATCGATTTTAACGCGAAAAAACGCCAATGTAGAATTCCGCCAATTCTTGAATTCATATTATTTTTAACTATACAGTTTGTAATATATATGTATTCATTCTTTTATCTTGTTGTTGTGCTTTTTTATTTTATTTCATTTTTTTGTATCTACTAGTTTTTGCATTTTTATTTGTAAATGGTTTGGAACTTTATAATTCTTTGTTCTTTGCTTGTTTTAGTTTTCTTTTTGGCTACTATTGCTTGCATGTGTTTCCAAATAAATAAATAAATAATTTTTAAAAATTAGCTTGAAAGTTTTTTCTTTTTTAAGGCTTTCATAATAATTATGATCCAACAAAGAACAGGAAAAGTGATGAATCCTGTACAATGCCAGTCAACCTGAGAATTAGAGAGCAAACGATTAATTTATCAAGACAGTGATTCGAATTTTGAGTTCCATCAAGATTTTGGTACTTACGCATTATATCGTCCAACTTTATCGCCAAATTTGAAGTCATCGTCAATGAGTTGCTAAACTGCCAATTATGGCAATCTGGCAATGGTGAAATTCGTTAATCTTTATCGCCAAATTTAAATCTGTCGCTTAAAAGTTACTAAACCGTGGGCGATCGTTGGCAAAGACGGTATAATACGTAAGTACCAAAATTTTTAGAGTGCTTTCAAAACCTCCTCTAAGAAAATCCAACAACAAAAAAAGAGAAAACAAGCAAACATTTAGATCAAAAAATTAAGTTAGCCATGACTGAAATACAAGGGATGAGCCAGCTTTTGTTTAATGAATAGGAAATTCATTAATACATTTACTGTAGTTCACATGCCTTAACGGATTTTTTGTATTTGTTGGACACATAAAATGCCTTGGTGTGCTTTATTTTCCTTCTACGAGATACGGCAAGCTTATAAAAATGCTTCCATTTAAATAGATAATACGCTAAAATAAAAAGTCATAAAATTGAACATACAAGCCAACTTTTAAAAAGTATTATCAATATTATCAGAGTAAAGTTTTGAAGAGGGAATCATTATGGCCGAAAATAATTTATTTTACAAAATGTTAACATATATTTAAACACTGAACACGGGACACTAAAAAACACGCACATCACTAAAAAGTGTAACATAATTCTCCTCTACTGCCCTGATAGCTTTGCGCCATTAACGAATTTCCCTTTTAAAAATTCCCTAAAGGATTAGCATCTTACAGTGAGGAAAATAGACGAACTTTACTAACCATTTAACGAAAGGGCTGAAAAATAGTGGGGCAAGTGTGGTGTTGATTCCAGATGTGTAAGGATATGAAGGAGTAAAGGATGTAGTTATCTCAGGGGATTAAATAGAAAAGTGGAAACTGAATCATGAAATAAGAGAACATTTTACAGTGAAGTTAATATGAGCTTAAGATAAAAATAATCTATACTATCTGTACTACTATTATAAATGTGAAAGTTTGGATGGATGGATGATGGGGTTCAATCACGCCAGAACGACTGAAGGAAATTGGACGAAATTCAGCTCAGAGATAGATTATAGTCTACAGAAAAGCAAGGGCTAATTTTTATTCCGGTTAATTGAGTGGCTCATTTTTTATTAACTAAGAAGTAGATTTTCCACTAAAATATTAAAAAAAATCTGGAAACATCTGCTTGAGCTTTTAAAATCGTTTGTTCTTATTTTTATATATCCGGTATTCTTTTAATATTATTTTATCACAAGGAATTCTTTGTTATTTATTGTAAGATTTCCGGACAGAAAGCCTTTTTCATCAGAACAAAAAATTAAGAAAAACAATCTAATAGTTTTTTTTATTTTTCTGTTTCCGTTTTTCATTTTAATATTATCTTACTATCCTAAAAGAAGGTTTATTAATTTTTTTTCTTATGCTCTTCTTGTATTAATATAATTCGATATTTCCTGTTCATTTCACTTGATTTTTTTTCTTACTGTGCACATTTCTTTTGCCTATTTTTATCTTTTCGATTAACTTTTTAAAAGTACCTTTATAGTTTCAAGTACATAACTTTTAAGTAGTTTTTATCCCTCACGCTAGTGATGTTAGACGTAACATGCTTCCGATCGGTTATTTCAAACGATTCTGTTTATTTTCGTAGTGCATGATAAATTTAAAATGAAACATTGTTAATTAATAGATCTTTTGATTCCTTGTGAAGTGCTTTTGAATAAGAATAAAACAGATGAATTGAAATTAAAATTTTTTAATCTGCATTGTGTTACCCCAACTGGTACTTAAAATTCACGTCTTTACGTTGCTCCAATTGATGTTGAAAATTTATGTATGCATACGGTTTTGATAACATTTAACATTATGATCAGACTGTCAGTTCTCACATATACAAATCAAAATTTCCTTCCATACGAAGTCGTGGGTAAGAGCTAGTAAGGATATAAATTGTTTTAAATTAGATTTCAAAATATCACTACACACACACTCATACACATGAGAATATATATATTTCTGCTTTACTTACTTGCACCAGATATCGTCTTTAGTACACTGAAAAGATGGGGGGAAAAAGATTAAAAATTTCATATTGCTTTATACACTTTTTTCATTCAATATTTATTATTCTTAATATCATATTTAGGGAAATCATGAGTGGTTCAATTTATCTTATCTCAGAAATCCCTGCAACTTATTTTAGAAACAAACTTTCAAAAAAGAATTTTTTTAGATTTCATTGGTTAATATTTGATGGATGAAAGTATTTTACTCGTTTTTTTTACGCTTTTATACTTTTAATAATTAATGATGATGATGTCGTGTCCGCTTTTTACCGTGGAAAGACGCGTGCAGTAGCTTCTGAGGGTATGAACCCCTGAGCACCCGAGGGCAGAAGTCTAACTTCTAGCTCATATGAAGATGAAACACACACACACATACGCTTGCACAGCCCCTTTTTTACAGGGGGGCACATTCACTCATCTCACAGATAGCACACAAAGGAACAACCATGCCCGAACCGGGACTCGAACCCGGGACCTCCATTTAATAATTAATTTTTAATAATATTTGCTTAATTGTCTTGTATGGAAAAAATGCTCTAATAGGTGAAAATGATATAAAATAATGTAATAAATTTACTTATGTGCCAAGTTTGTTATGTAACTTTATTATCTGTTGATATTACATTCTATGTTATGTTGTTATTGTTGTTTCTAATGGCACTTGCCATGGACAAGGTCGAAGAGACAGCCAGCGATTTTATGCCGAGGGCGCGTCACTTGTTTTTAAGCAGCGCTAACTAGGGCCAAGAGTATTTCTTAGCTACTCACCCATCAAATTCGCTAGAACAGACTCTTTTTATAGGAGAGCACATTCACACATTTCACAGATAAAACAGAACAGCTATAAGCCCAACCAGGGCTCGATCCCGGGGAACTCAGATCTCAGGGATGACCACTACTCTTTTGCCAGGACGTCGATCTATGTTATGTAACTTTTGTAATTAAATAAAATTTAAAATTTATTTAATTTTTGGGCCATTGGGTGTGTTGATAAAATTTTAAAACAACTTCAAAATTTCTTGAAATGCACCAAATTTTATTATCATGTCAGAACATGATATTGTTTTGGGAATGAGTTCTTCTGGCGTCAACAAGAATCTGGAGGCGAAAAATAAACATTTTATTATCAGCATAAGCATCTCAAAAAAAAAAAAAAAAAAAAAAAAAAAAAAATCAGCTTTTAATAACGTGTTGCCATCGCATTTACAAAAGCTCTGATTTTTATAAAAAATAAGTTCATTACTACAGCAAATAAAACCTAGAACAATGTCATTTTGAGCACGCGATTGTATGAAATGAAATAAATAGGAAATGTGATATTTTTTTCAAACAATAAATGCGAGACAAATTTTTTAACGATCGTTTGCAATACTAAAGTGACTCATTCAATGAAACCATTAAAACAAATAAAAATATAGTTTAACTTGCACGAGCACGTGGTGCTTGGTCGTTCAAGAAATTATGTTCAGACATGATACTTTGAAATATGCATAGCAGATTTCATTTTAATCTTTATTGTATGTTAAAAAATTTTATTTTATAGTTAGTTTCTCCTTAATAATTGCAAAATAATTTTTATTATTTTCTTTTTAAAAGTTTACTAAATAAATTTAACTGAAAAAAAGTTTTGTAAATTAGTTTAAATAATATCTCACAATTAAAATTATATGCAGCTTTTTTAAAAATTGAAATTAAATGCAAAATGAAAAGTGAAACGTTGCAGTAATTCGCGTAATCAAGACATAAACGTTTCTTTGTTCATAAATCATGTATAAAATAGGAATTAAGCTTAAATCGTTTTAATATTTTAAGAAATCTGATTTTCTTTTATTAAAATTCGGGTATTATTAGAAAATATCAGCAGCCCTAGACCATCAGTCTTCGACCATCATACTGATGGCATCATTGAGTAATGTCAACTAAATTCGATGAACTGCAACCTTTAACTCAAAAAAAGGACATATTTAAAGCTATTTCTCCAATAAACAGGGATAATTCTGATTATTAGCTTTCTTATAGTAACGATCACTGTCGAGGTTATGGTCTATATCAAGATTTTATTTTCTGATATATCTCGAACATATTAGGCAGAAAAAGGCATATATCCACTGATAACGTATCTAGGAATCCTAACTTTTCAAATGACATGAAAACTGACAATAATGTCCCATTAACTGAGGGTATTCCATTAAATCGGCTATGTTTTTGTAGAGGATATCCCGTTAAACCCATTAAAAAACCCAGTGAAAAGGTACAATTAAATAGTGTTTTTTGACATTGCTTTCAAAATGGGGGAACAAGCAGGGCATTTAAAATCATGAACTTTCCAATACTATGGAATGTTCATGCCGGCGTCCTGGCAAGGGGGAGGGGTAGAGCGGCTTCCCTGTGATCTGGGCGTCCCAGGTTCGAGTCCTGGTTCGGGCGTGGTTGATCTTCTGTGTTCTATCTGTGAGGTGCGTGAATGTTTCCACCTCCTGTGAAAAGGGGACTTTGCAAGCGAATGTAAAGCATGAAGTAGATAAGTCGTACTCTTGGCCCTAGTTAGCGCCGCTGAAAAAGCAAGAGACATTCACTCGGCTTTAATCACTGACAGTTATCTGTCAGCGGGCTTACAAAGTTCCCTAACACACACAACAATAAAATGTTCATGATTCTAAATGAATATCGATAAATCGGTATTTTGATGTAGATGGCGATTTTGCTGTGACGTTATTGCATACATTCGACGATATTTACTTTAATGAACGAGACAACGATCTTCCCTCTAACTTTCCACGCTAATCTACTGCAAGATCAGAAAATACTAAAGGATCCAAAGGAGACTTGGCAAAGGTACAATGGAATTGGATATTAAATACAATTTACCCTCCCCCTATATCCTTCCCTGCAGTTCAGAATTCCTCTAAGCTAGAGCGACTCGTCTCCACTTTAAGAAACCAGCAGAGTGAGCTCGATTGATCTTATAGAGATTTTATTCTGTAAAATTGATGCAAAGTTTTTAAAAACTTTACAAATTACTGAAATTTTAAATTAATTTAATAAAAATCCTACATTTTTTAGACTGCATCATTGTTATTCTCAATCAGGTTGCATCATTTTTTATTGTTTTGGTTGGAAACCATTTATTGATAGAGAATTATTTAAATGATGTCATGAAAACCATTAAATTCGTCGTAAGGGATTCGAATGAATATTTCATTATGCTCAGTAAATAATAATGGAGCCTTATTCTATATGAATACTCAGTACAAAAACACATTAAGAAAAGCTCTTGCCGTAAATTGCAGCAAGAATTGCTATCTAAAAACGAAAATTTAAAACTCTCGCTATCAATCAAAACTCCAAAGAATAACTTCGCTTAACTATTCCCTTGAGCTCAACTTATCCCTATTATAGCGCTATCCCTTGGATATTGATTGATATTGTGTTCTAATCCCAGTGTTTTATTTCTGCTATGACAAGGAATACGAATCCCAAAATTATAGAATATTGGGGATCATATACTTTTGTTTCCAAATTTGAGCCCAAGTTTCCAAAGGATCGCCGTGTTTATCGCCAAGGAAGTTATTGGCCCGAAATCCATACAGCATTTTCTAGAGCTATCTACAAAATTGTCTTCTTTACTTGGAAAATAATTCATGGTATAAAGCAATGCTACAAATTCTTGATGGAATTTTGAAGAGATTATTTCATGTAGTTTGACGCTTGCACTATTCTCATTCTGTATATTTAGATATTATTTGAAAATCAACATACTTTAAAATTGTTGGTGATTGCTTATGTAAGAGTCATGCATCATGCTAAAACATTTTTGAGACATTCTAATACTGCTCCTTAATTCTTGTTGTAGTACAATTAGCATACTTACGAAACGATCGTTGGCTCCTAGTTTCTCGTATCTTACAGTGTAAGATGATTCACTGAAAAGAGAATTTTTCGTTTTAGGTTGTTAAAATAAATATTCTTTTTGTTTAATTCGTATTTAAGAGTAGTATCAAAATTTTCACCTGTAAGAGGATCAAATCCTCCTATCCTAGTAGCATACATGCATCGTACAATGCATTCACTGGCCAATGATTAAAAACCTAAGATAAATAATTTATTGGATCACCTTTTGCACGGATAACCGTTTGGGCATCGAGTCTACAAACTTCTGTGCAGCGTTTTAGATTTTTTAAATTAGATGGAAGAGGAAAATGCTATCGAATGTGTCTTTCCACCATATCCCACACATTTTTTACTGGGTTAAAATCCGGGCTATACGGTGGTCAGGGAAGGTGTTGGAAGTCAAACTGATGCTCAGCGAAGCAATTTTGAACACTTCTGGCACGATGTACAGTTGCATTATCGTCAATGAAGTATCCGTCGCCATCAAGATAAAAATACCACAGTGTAGGGTGCTTTTGATCTGCCAATACATCTAGGTATCAGACCCTTGCATAGTGCGAGTAAGGCAAGATGGATTCATAGCTTCGCGGGGTTCTCATCAAATTCGACGTCTTCCATCAATGCAAAATAAGGTGTAACATGATACCGTTTTTAATCTTCAGATGCCCAGTGTCTTATTTCCTGACACCACTGCAAACGAATTTTTGCGTGTCGGGCAGAAATTGACGTTTTCCTCATAGGCACTTGACTATGCCTTCCATCCTTTGCGATTTTCTTCGCATGGTTCGAGCTGAAATCTGTTGGGAAGAGCCTTGTTTGACGATTTGTGTCAGTTGAATTACAGTAGAACCCTTGTTCTGCCTCACAATTTCTTGAAGATGCCGCTGATCACGCTCTTGGAAAACTGTGCTCGAACCGCAGTTACGCATTCTAGAGATTCCAACTTTCCAACAACGACAGTGGGTTCTGATTCCAACTTTTGAAAACCTTTGGTATGGTTGCTTTTGAGAACCCAATGAGATCTACCATCTTCGAAATCGAGGACCCTGCTAAACGGGCTCCAACAATAAGCCCTTTTTCAAATGGTGAAAGATCTGTTGTGTTTCCCATTTTACTTCGTTCATCGCGAAAAGGACTCTTACACCTTACTTATACCAGCAGTGTAACCACGTGTAACCAACGTCTTAACAAAACATTTACATACTTCATCCCTGTCACGCATTCAAATGCAAATCTCAAAGTTTCTAATTCATTAGCCTGTGAATGTATTATGCAATATTAACCCCTTCGCAAGCAATGAGTGTATAAAACATACAATGAATTACAGAATTTTTAATTTTTAATCTGCAATTAAGTGAACGTATTAAATAAGTTAAAATTCAAAAACACCTCAGAAGTGCTTCAATATCTGAAAGTTCTTTATGTAATTATAGAATTTAAATTAAAAATAAATGTCGCAGATTGGATGCGTTAGCTGATTAGGAAATGAAGTAAATTCGTTTGTCAAGGGGTTAAATAATAACCTTAATATTGTACATTATTAAATATTGAAAAATAAAATATTGTGCAATATTATGTTCTATCTGGATTTCATAACTTAAACAGTTCTAACAAAACAAGATAAAGCTTGTAAATGTTATTATTTCCTGTTACGTATTACAACGGTATTAAACAACGTTCAAACTCTATATTCTTTTATAATCACCATGAAAATCAATATTTACTGTATCATAAGCATCTTTGTTAAATGATGAAGTCAATAACTTAATTTAGACCAAACTATTGCTTACTCGAATAATTTATTATTCTAGAAATAATAGATTAACTACGTGGAGATGATGCCTAACTCCATTTGGCTTGAATATTATAAAAATGTAATTAGTCCCCCAAATTGATATTTTTGACGAAGAATTGTAAAGAAACTGAAAAAATTTGCGACAAATTGCATTAATTCTTTCATAAAAGATAAATTTCTATTTTAATTAAATCGCAGAATATTAAAGAGACTGTATGCATCACTTTTTCTATAAAATTTCAACGATTGCTGGTTCGTTTTTTGAATGATCAAAACAAATTTCTTGTTAACAATATTTAATTTACAATTCCATGCTTTTTATTACAGAAGTCAATATTAACTCTATATTATTGCCAAACAAGAAACGAGACATGAAAAAATAACAATTAAGGACAAACATCAGAATGTATATAGAAGAACAACTACCACAATAGACAAATTATCATAATATTTTGGTTCGATATTTACCAATATTATAGAAAATTTCATTTACCATATAATTGACAAAAGTGCATTTCTATATAAATTAGTAATGTATAAGAGCTAAAAATAAGAATTCCTTTGAATGTTCAGACATCTCAAAAATAGTTACATGTTTTATACAATTTCTAAAAATTAATCTAAACCTTTTTATTGTTATACCATTTTTATAATCATAATTATCCAAACAGAATGTGAAAACGCTGCATTATATTTATCAATGGTGGTTAGATTAGGCATAGAAATGGCAAGCGTTAAATGCATTCAGGAAAACACAAAAAGATGACTTACTAGCAGGCCTTTCCGCACCGTAAGGAACAATTCTTCACGATTTCACTATTTATAGAACGAAACCCTAAAATAAATATCTTAAATTTAATCCTTAATCAAAGCTGCAATCATTATCAAATTCAAATTATGGAACTGGTATAGGTACTTACGTATTAGACTCTCTATGTGGCAACGGTCGCCAACCATTTACGTATTACACTGTCTATGCGCCAACGGTCGCCATCCACCTCGAGCCAATTTACTTAGCTGGCCAGAACATTACAACGCCATTGTTTGTCCGTTTTCACGTATAACCTCATCTCATGTGAATTCAAACTAGTATATTAGATGGAATAATTCCATAAATTTGTAAATACGTCCCTGCATCTTTTTCGTTGGCAGGCAAATCCCAAATTCTAATCATTTTAAAGAGTCAAAAAATCAGAACAGAGAAAGCGCTTAATAATCTTCTGCGAAACCAACAAAATGGTGGACGACAATTAAGGTTTACACAATTTTTTAAATAATGACGGTTGCTTTACATTATTGGCGGTTTAGCGACTAATTGGTGACGCCTTCAAATTTGGCGATAAAGATCAACGGCTTAATACGTAAATACCTGGTATATTCTTTGCTTTCTTATTTTAATGATATTTTTTGGTTTTGTGATTGAGTGATCTTTTGTTGTTTTTGTTTGTTCTCTTGTGTTTTTGATTAGATTTGGAAGGATAATTTATTGTTTATTTTTGTGATACTAGTTTATATCTAAGGCTTCAATTTCTAGGAATTTTCGGATCACGAAGCATCAGTATTTTTGGCCGGAAGTCAGACCCCTCAAAGAAAAAATTCTAAGTTGGAATCCCTGCCTGAAAGTGACCCTTAATAAAGTCTTCAGGTCGGAATTCTTCTTTCTTTCTTTCTTTTGGATCTTATTCATTAAACTTAATATCTTATTCATTAAACATTTTTATAATTTGTGTAAATTAGGTCACTTTTTAAAATGGTTTGAAAAGAGGATTCTGTAATGAGTTATTTATTCCATACTTTCCACTGTAGCAGGATGAAGTGATATTTTCTCATAGTAGCTGTGCTATATACAGACTTGAAAGTCAATTGAGATCCGAAATTATTTTTGATTATCATTTGACATTTAACTGCAGCCAAGAGTCAAATTAACTCCGTACATAATAAAGATCGGAGGATTACCATCAAAAAATTACTTTATTAACATATTTCTTTAAACGAACTTTGTAAATGAGTTATTGATTGACATAAAACTGCCTAGAATTTAAAAAAATAAGTATCTGTGAAACTTTTAATGAATATACTTTTTTTCAGTTTCCATTCTTATAAAATAGCTTATAAAATGTTTCCAAAATGAACTAATCTTAAAACAATTGAATTCATATTTCTATTGTACAATTGCATTAACAATCAAAACTTTTGATACCACTTTAGCAATATATGGTGGTCAGTAAAAAAGTTAGTTTTAGGCGAAATGTTATTCTGACAATGGTTTTTCACAACACTTATGCAATTTATCAGTATCTTTGACGAAGTTTAAAATAAAAAGACAATATGAATATTTTGTAAAATTCAATATACTCTGTTTAGTTTTCTTAAGAAATGCCTCTAACTTTTTGATATACGTTCATATATCGGTGCAATAAAGTTAGTTTAAAATAAAAAGACAAAATGAATATTTTGTAAAATTCAAAATATTCTATTGTTTATTTTTAACATTTATACAGAATTAAAGGATAAGTTAGTTTTAAAAGAGATATTTTTGATAAAAATGTCTATCAGACGATTTTAGATAGGTTGCCATAACGACCGTTATAAGTTCATTAAAGTTCAAATAATCGTTTGGTATTATTTTGTTATTTTTATGGCCATTTATTTATTTATTAAGACACTGAGAGCATAAAAGAGAAAATAATTAGTAGTGTAGCGAAATAATAATATATTTTTTAAACTGAAAAAATAAAATTTAAAATATTTATCTATCTATCTATCTATATTTCTACATTTTTTTTCCTACTGGGCGCAATTTTAATGTTGCAAAAAATTTTTTGTAAAAATCCGCAGCTTATATCTGAGTATTACTGATTTTTAAATTTTAAAGATGTTCACGATCAATATTTTATTCGAATAATTTCTTATGAAAAATGATAAATACCTTCTTGGCATAGCTGCTCGGTATGTATAAAATCTACATCCTTGTCGATACATTGGCCCAATTCTTGAAGCTTTTTTAATTTACAATGTTCCACGCACATCTAAAAGCATATAAAAAAGGAATTATTGTATGTCTTATGGAGACATTTTTCGTGGATTTAATATTGAGGAAAAAACACCTGTTAAGTTAGGAAGTACGGATTCAAAGAACTAATTTCAAAAATGCATTATGAAATGCTCTTGTAGAACTAACATTTTGATATTTCATTGAATAAAACAAAAGATTTTTCCTTTACCATGTGATTCAAAGGTCCAGTTCCATTGTTCTTTTTCCACTGCTCTAAATAATCGAAACAGTTAGTGTCATATGGGGGTGGCAACAATTCATTCGATGTCTGAAAAATAAATGAGGAAAAAAAAGAAACAATTCACAAAATTGAAATCTGCTATCTCAAATTTCATGTTATCATGTAAGAACATTATTATTTTAAGGCTTTGTTTGTCTTAATTAATTTAAGTCATTAATCAATTCAAACAGGTTTGAAACAACCATGTGATTATCAAAATACGCACGAGTCGATAGATCGAGAATCGGGTGCATGGCAGACATTCATACCCAGTTGTAACTTTTTGTTTATGATAAGTCGCCAAATGTGGCAACCATCTTTACCATTTTCTAATTACCCTAAAATCTAAAAATTAATGCCCCAAATAGGGATAAATAAACTATTTTCCCCCGGTTCATTTTGTAGCTTCAAAAACCTTAAACAAATACAACAAGTTCTCACACGATAAAAACATTTTATCAATAAAAAAAATGTAATAAAGTTTCCATTAACTTAAACTTTTGAATTGCAAATTAAATTTCTATTTTAAAAAGGTTTTTTGGCGATAAATCGCCAAATGTGACAACCTTTTGCATTATTTTCTAATAATCCCAAAAGCGAAAAATTGATGCCTCAAAATAATAATAAATTGCCAATTTGTTGCCTACACATTTTGAGGCTTCAAAAACCTCAAACCAAAACAATATCATATTCTCACATGATGAAAAAATCGTAATGGAACGAAATATCGATTTACGGAAACTTCCCGATTAGAAAGCAGTATATAAACAACAACAACAAAAAAATGATTTCCCTGTATCCCGGTCCAAGCTTGAGGGGGGGTTCACGCTAAATATTTATATTTCGTAACTATCGTTCCTAAGTGAAGGCAAGGTGTTCGTGTTCTTATTCAGGATTTACAATTTAATATAATGAAAGAAGGAGAAGAATTTTATTTGAGAATATTCGGAAAGTTAGGTACTCCTAGTGGTTAGGAACGTTCTTTTATACCTCGTATTTTTCCCCCTATGCATCTCTGTAAGTAACGTTAACATGATAATTAATACAGCTTATCAGACTATCGTTAAATAACAACATACATTATAAAAACATAATTATTGAAAATATCAATGCAAATTATTGGAACGAAATTTACCATGTTTTCAAGTATTTATTTTTTGGGTAATAGATGCTCACTAAGAGAGTGCTTTTCAAACTTTTAAATTAAAGTTATTCAAGATTTCAATTTTAATATTTTTTTGCCTATAAATGTGTTTTTATCAATTTAAAATTCAGGGCGATTAGTTTTGTGTGTGAGAGAGAGATAAAACTGTTAATTCAGTAAATTTATTTCTCTAATTTTAATGTATTTTTCGAAATATTCTTACGTATACTTTGATAAAGTTCTTTTTTAAAATTTTTAGTTCACTTTTATGCAGCGAATTATTGCAATAACATTAAATGAAATTATTGCATACATTTGTTGTGATTAAGCGTAATAAAGAAAAGGATGGATAAATCAGTTTTAAAACAATGTCATACCAAGCCGTTTTCAATTAAAATTCCCATCTCTCTTCTATGCTTCCTTGCTTTATATATATATATATATATATATATATATATA
>JAOUZG010037308.1:1645462-1659639 GCA_026289955.1 Argiope argentata
ATATATATATATACACTGAAACTGTTAATATCATGTCGGTCCTCCTTTTGCCCTGCGAAGTGCAACAACTCGACGTGTCATGGAGTCCACAAGTCGTTGGAAGTCCTCTGCAGGAATATTGAGCAATGCTGTCTGCATAGACGTCCATAATTGTGAAAGGGTGGATGGTGCAGGAGTTTTAACGGACCTTTCGATGATGTCCCATAAATGCTCGATGGGATTCATATCGGGCGATGCAGGTGGCCAGATCATGCGCTGGAATTGTCCGGAATGTTCTTCAAACCAATCGCGAACAGTTCTGGCCCGGTGACATGTCGCATTGTCATCCATAAAAATCCCATCGTTGTGTGGGTACGTGAAGTCCATGAATGGCTGCAAGTGATCTGCAAGCAGCTGAACATAACCATTTCCAGTCAATGATCGGTTCAGTTGCCCCAGAGGACCGAGTACATGCCCTGTAAAAACAGCCCACACCATTATGCAGCCACCACTATCTTGAACAGTGCCTTGCTGACAGTTTGGGTCCATGGCTTCGTGGGGTCTGCGCCACACTCGAACTCTACCATCAGCTCGTAACAACTGAAATCGAGACTCATCTGACCACGCCACGGTTTTCCACTGGTCTAGGGACCAGTCGATATGCTCACGAGCCCAGGAGAGTCGCTGCAGGTGATGTCGTGCTGTCAGTAAAGGCACAACCTACCTGGAGAGGTTCAAGCTACTTGAACATCCTCATTGCACATGCGGCGAACTGGGCACTCCCATCCACTTTGCAACGGAGTGCATCCTTACGTCCTCTTACCATCTCAAGAAACCTGCAGCAGATCTCCAACAGATGTGGTTCTCCAACGTAGCGGGCAACCCTCTCTCCAGGAACAAGATCTTCCAGCTGGTTCGATTCATGCATGCAGAGCCAGATCTCTTCCACCACCAGCCAACAGCAGCAGCAGCCAGCCTTGGTGTCTAAATTGCCTTTGCCACCATCATGGTCCAACTGCAACCAGCTAGCACCAGTTAAACCTCCAGCTCACCCTCACCATCGTCATCAGCGGCCAACCCAGCAACTAACCGGAGAGCCTGACCGATACTCCCCCATCAGTGTCAACAATCTCACAGCCGGGGCAAGTTATCCTTTTCCTCATCTTCATCACCTTCTACAGTTCCAGCCTCAGCCCACGTCCTCACAGGCAGACCCAATCTCATCCAGCCAGACAACTGCAATGAGGCCCACAACGAGGCAGGCAGCATCGGCCTCAAAATCTGTCGAGAGGCTGCAACTGTAGACAACAATGTAAATATTTGTAAATCTTACCCTTTTTCCTTTTATTCAGTGTTCACATATTTTCATTTATATATATCTATACATATTTTTCTCTTTTTTACACCCATTACTCTGTTATTTATCTGAATTTTTGATTGACCAACTTCTTGTATTCCTTCACTCCGAATGCTATGTTTTTCTCTTTTAATCCATTTGTAATTTGTCTCCCACTATACGTAACCAAGAAACTCCAATGTATCTATCACAAGGAAAAGCCCCGAATTTTGTGGTGGGGCTTCTTCTGTTCTCATCAATGTACCAATTTGTATCTACTCAAGACTGTTTTCTTTGATACTTATTATGTTACTCTGTATATGTCTCCCAATGCTGTAAAAAATCCTTTATGATTTTGAATAAAGTTGTTCGGGGGGCGATGTCTGGTGCGGGAGGTTGTGGGATCCCGGACTGGTTAGGTTAGTCTCTTCCTCTTCATGCCCAACCAACTGTTTGAATGATCTTAACGATCTTAGTCGCAGGGGCATGGAGAGGTGTTATGTTATGTTATGTCAGTAAAGGCAGTCGAGTCGATCTTCTGCTGTCATAGCCCAAGGAAGACAAATTTCGCCGCACAGTCCTATCGGACACGTCCCTCGTACGTCCCACATTGATTCCTACAGTTATTTGACGAAGTGTTGCGTGTCTATTAACGTTGACCATTCTACACAGACGTCGGCGGTCTCGGTCGTTAGGTGCAGGTGGTCGCCCACTGCGCTGTCCATGATGGGATGGGATGCTTGAAATTTCATACTCTCGTCACACTCTTGATACTGTGGATCTCGGAATGTTGAATTCACTAACGATATCCGCAATGGAATGACCCATGCGTCTAGCTCCAACTAACATTCCATGTTCAAAGTCTGTTTATTCTCGTCGTGCCGCCATGAATCACGAAAAACCTGTTCACATGAATAACTCGAACACAAATGAAAGCACTGGAAAACGAACTGCGCATTTATACTTTTTCGCTGCGATACTACTGCCATCTGTATATTTGCATATTGCTATCCCATGACTTTTGTCACTTCAGTGTATATATATAATGATAATTTTTTTAAATTTTCATTTTTAATTTTTTTTGCTGGCAAACAGTTTGGAGCTCTCCCGATTTTGGGATGAGATAACAACCATGAATTTCATAGTTCTACGTCAGTCTTAAAAACTCACCCGGTGTGATGAATCATATGCAATAATAAACCAATACTGGTAAAAACAGATCAACCTTTAAAAAACGCATCTGCTTTCAAAGAATACATAATAATAATGCAATATTGGTAAAAGCAGATAAAAATATTTTTGCCGGTAAATTTCGGAGGTATTAAAACCTAAACGAAAGAATATCATATTTTCACATGATAATAAATTTAAAGTTACTTTCCGGTTAGCCGGGCGCAAACGTTAAATCGCCAAATAATGTAGAATTTCGCCAAAAAATTTTGTTGATTTTTTTTTTTTTGCCTGTCCCTGCTAACGCAAAAGAACCAATTAAAAAAAGGTGCAAGCATAAAAACGGCATTCATTTTAATGGATAACACAGTGGGATTTTAATCATTAAAAACTTTCTTATTTATTTATAATGATAAATAAGATAATTTAATGAATTCATCGCTAAAAAAATGCTATAATATGAGATGATCCAAAAAGAGAATAAAATGTTAATTACCTCCGAAAAATTGATTTAATGCAATTTTTTTTGATTCCCTCCTATTTCTTTTTAAATGTGACACAGTTTTGTGTACATTATGTTTCACCGTTTTAGAAAACCTGTAAAGTAAATTCATATAAATTCAAAATAAATTTATATGAAAAGATACACTGTATAACTTACGGTATGTGTTTGGATAAATTTTATCTGGGGCATCTGGTTGTCCCACCAATGAATCGATGGTGAAGCACACGTTAGGCTCTCCTTTGGCATCAACAACAGGAATCCGTTTGTAAGGTTGGCTGAAAAAACAGGCAGAATAGAAAAAAAATTAAAAATAATCAGCACATACTAATAACATGGGTACTTTTCCATTAGCTGAGTGCAAGCAAAAAGTCGCCAAATGATGTAGAATTTCACCGAATTTCTTTGGCGATTTTCCGCTTTCGCCCGGCTAGCGGAAAAGTACCATAATATGTAAATATTGCCGATGAAAACACATAACTAAATTTCTTATAGAGATTGGTCCCATCATCTTAAAAATGGCTTAACAACGTAAGTGAATTAAATACAATTAAATGATAACGATTTACAATCGCCAGATAATACTAATCTCCATGCTACAGTTGCATTGTGTCTCAACGTTCGGTAAAAGCCTTTATTCTGGCTAGTGATATTACTGAATCTTTACTCGTAAGATATAAGAGAGATGTAAAGGATATGATTTGTCTTCATCCGAGACTTACGAGCAATAGAATTTCTTTTCTTCGATTCTGCTCATACAGAGCTTGATAATACTCTCGTTGTGTGCTTCAGCAAACGTTCTTCTCCAATCAAACTTCTCACCAACCAACTTCGTGAGTACGGGTTTCTAAAGAAAAAAAAAGAAAGAAATGAAAATTTCAAATCTGATATTGAAATATTATTAGTGAAACTACATTAACTTTCATATTATATGTATAGTACATTATAAATGGGAAAGTTTAGATGAATGAGTAGATGAATGTTAATCAATAACGCCAGAACCGCTGAATGAAATTTAGTAAGGAGATAGATTATAGTCTAGAATAGAACATAGGCTACTGTTTATTCCGGTTAATTGAGTGGTTAATTTTTTATTAATGAAACACTAATTGTCTCGACAAAATCTTCAATTCCTCATCGCCAAATGAGTAAGGGTTTATATGTTTTCAACCGGTAACTTCAAACGATTCTGTTTATTTTGTTAGTGTTTGAAGCATTTAAGATTAAGCATTGTTAACTAATAGATCTTTCGGATTCATTCTGAAGTACTTTTGAATTAAAATAAAGGTACTTTTTTCGTTAGCTGAGCTCAAGCGATAAATCTACAAAGAAAATGTGCTTTTTGAGCTCTAGGAGGTCTGAAATGTGAAGATTTGTCGAAACCTCGGGTTGGAATTTTTTTTTGACGATTACATTACTTTCATATTTTGTTACACATAAAAAAAAATGCAACATTGCAAGTAAACTTGTATGTAATTCTTAACCATTCAACCTCGCTTTCAATCCCATTCCCCAAGCATAGATACTTGATTCATAATTGCTTTGTACTTGATGAGAAAAGGAATATTGACCATAAAAATATTTTACTGATGCTTTTTCCATTTCACCATGGGACATTGCAAACTTTTGATTTCTTAATATTGATATTTTTAGCCCCCATTATTCTCTGTTTAATATGATGCTTACCCCTGGATAGGTGTGGTTGGCATTATTGCCTGGACACATGGCGGGATATTTTTGGCAGAACTCTTTCGGATCCGAAAACACGCAGTTATTCTCCTCGAGCGAACAAAAGTAGGTTCTTCTTTTCCTGTAAAGCAAGAGAAATAAAAAGGATTCAAATGAAATCTGCCATGCATCTTTCAATGTATCATGTTAGATCATAATTTCTTGAGCGGCCAAGCACCACGTGCTCGTGCGAGTTAAATTATATTTTTATTCATTTTAATCGTTTCATCGAAGAAGTCCCTTTGGCATTGCAAAAGATCCAAAAAACTTTGTCTCGCATTGATTGTGTTAAAAAAAATATTCCGTTTCCTGTTTATTTTATTTCATATAATCACTTGCTCAAAATGACATTTTTCTAGATTTTATTTGCTGTAGTCATTAACTTATTATTTTTTAATTAGAGCTTTTGTAAATGGGATGACAACGCGTTATTAAAAGCTGATTTTTTTTAAGATGCTCATGCAGATAATATAATTTTTATTTTTCACCTACGGATTTCTGTTGACGACAAAAGAATAATTTCAAAAATCACACCATGTTCTGAGATGATAAAAATGGGCACTTGTCGTTTTTAACGGTGTCCAAAAAGCGCTAAGAAAAAAATCCGCCAATTTGGCGATTTCTTTTGGCAGTATGTGATTTTCCTTCACAACATAGACGTGCACACATATATAATATGCACTTGAATATATTTTTATAGTTAGGCGAAATTTTTTTCTAGGCACTTTTTGGACGCCGTTAAGACCGAGAAGTATCAAAAAATGAGAACTCAGATTAAATAAGTTATTCTTAAAGGATTTTAAAATTCTATCATATAAAATCATAAACTAGTATACAATTCATGCAGTTTTAATTTTAATGTTAAATTCTTATATTGCTTGGTCCATAGTGTCGTATAACCGAAATCAAAGAAATTAGTTGGTTGCCACTTTAGTCATCGCCATTGTAATTGTAATTGTTGGTAATTGAGCTATTTACTTTGTCTTGATGAACTTTTTTAAAAAGTTTTAGTCTCATGTGCAATTGAGTTTTTCTTAAACAGTTTTAATATTATCATATGTATACAGTAATGTATTTTCTGCTGAAATTTCGAATAAAACTCGATGGTATTATACTGTATTATCGCCAAAATTGCGATATGTCTATCTCTTGACAGACATTATGATGTCCTCAAGTATAACGATTTAATTATCTAAAATTTAATACCAAATTTAATTAGTTGTTGCATTACATCATATGAATGAACACTCATACCTTGTGCCCGAGTCTAATAAGACTAATAAGATAATATTGTTACGTTTTTAGCGTAGCGGGTTCGGATTAAATGGACTTTATTTGAGGACAGAACAAACAAATTTATTTCCAGCTATTTACAGGATGGCTTGATAAAGGAAAACTTCAGATAAACACAATCCAACAGTCAACAGTCACTTATAGCGTAAATGCAAGCCTTACGCACTATAAAAACAGACTGCAAAATAGCTATCGTATATAACAGTAAACAGTAAATCACAGCGAACTCAATTATACAACGTTAACAGCAAAAGTAGACACAGCTCACCAATAGCAAGCGAGAAAAATAATCCGTTAATCCAGTGAGACTCTTCTCTTCCGAGAGGAAACTCTAACTAATTCCAGAACTACGACAACACTTCTCTTATATAGCCGAGCAAGCGCGCGCCCAAAAGCACGCGAAGCAACGTGTCGCACCGCGAACGGTCTGGGGGCTACCAGAATATTCCCCTCGCCAAATCAACTAGGCTGGCGCCAAGCTCTTCGTCAAACGTCGCCAACTCCGGCGTACTTCCGCAGCGCTCACTCGCTTGTAACAATATGATTAACTAATATCCTTAAAATGCAAGAAATATCAGAATTTCTTTAAAATTTTTTCATCTTTATCTGAAAATATTATTAATTGAGCTCTATTCTAATATATTAGAGATAATGCGTTATTCTTACAGTATGAAATATGCATGAACCACCAGAAACGTTTCCTATGCTTTCCCAATGGTATGTCCATTTTTCAAAAATAAAGTTGTCATTCAATTCTTTTCATAAGCTTTGAAATTAGGATTTAAAGCTATTTGCACCCCTTACAGAAAAAAGTGAAGTGCCGAAAGCGATATTATAATTTTCGGCAATAACGGAAAATTCTACTACTCTTAATCAGATGTCATCTCTGAATAATATCTCTCGTCGACTAGATTACTTAAGATCAAACTCATTTTTATGGTTGCTTCTTTAATTTTTCTCGCCAATGCATTTAAAGTCTTTCATTTTAAAAGTACGAAAAGTACGATTCTAAGAGGTTCACTGGTCAACACTTACCTATTTTTATTGCACACGGTCAAAGCTGGCTGAACAACTTCATAGGGATTCGACACGTACACATTAACGACCGTTGGATATGCCAAGTACATCCACATGAAATCCAGCGTTTGGTAAGTGAAACCCGTGAGGCACATGGCGAAAACTATGATCTTTATGGCTCTTTTCACCCAACTTTTGCTTTTAGCAATCACGGGAAAGCTGGTGATGAGAGAGGACCCCAGAATCGCTTTCGAATACTGGCAGAAGGATTTATATTTGGTGGAACTGTGCTGCTTAGGTTTCTTTGCCTTGAAGAGTGGATTGTCGTCCATCTAAAACAAAATGATTAACATTCAGGGAATATCTTTGGTAGTTCTTACAGTTAGATGTTAAATAAACAATATCTTTAATTAGTTTGACAACAGTAATCGTTAAGCATTACCATTATTTGAAATGTCATATTTTTTAGAATTGAATATTTCCTGCGAATAAAAAAATCGGTACTTATGTATTAGGCCGTCGATATTTGTCGCCAAATTTGAAGACCTCGCCAATGAGTTGCTAAACCACCATTATTTTAACAATTGTTCAAACCTCACTGTCATCCGCCATTTTGTTGGTTTCGTTGGCGTCGACGGTTTATCGCCAAATTTGAATCCCTCACCAATGAGCTATTAAAACGTTGGCGACCGTTGGCGTCGATGGTCTAATACGTGAGTGCTAAAAAGCTAACCATTCTGTTCCTGGAGATTGTATTTCCGTTCACTGCGAATTTAAAAAAAACCCAACTATTTTATTGATAGAATTTCGAAATTCTGCTTATATGATGGTTGTTATCAAGCTAGCGGAAAAGTCATAAATATTTCCCACATAAAAATTCATATAAATTAAGATTGAATTTAGTATTATTTATTACAAACTATCTCCATAGCATTAAATTAAAAAACAAAGAGATTACAAAATGAAATTTAGTTACTCTGATAAAATATATTTGTGATATTATTATCTTTAAATTAATTCAATTAATAATGAGAAAAAAATTGTAATAATACGCGGGTCAAAGTTTCAAAATAAGGGAAAAAATGTTGTACGTTAGATGGTATATATCATCCCTATAGCTTTTGTATTCATTAAATTCTCATTGTGAACCTGAAAAATTACCCCCCCCCCTATTTAGTTAGTCTTATAGTAACAAAGAAAATTTCAGGGATATTTTAATGCATGCTGATTGGGTGGTATATCAAAAGGCCTCAGCGACGAATTTAGCAATTTGGCGACAAAAAGTAAGGTCCTTGGAACTACAGGAATTTTGGCGATATTTCTATTAGGTTTCAAGATATGATATCTCTCTAAAATTTTCCACATAATGTCTTGGAATGTATATAAGCGTCCTAAACAAGAGTGTTGGATACATTCTTTTTTAAAAGTGTGATTACGACGAAAACTCTGTAACTGCAACCTGAACGATATTGGGTTGGTTGCACTATTATTCAATTAGTTATATGTTACTTATCTGTATATTGGTGACTTCTGTTAGTGTTGTCTGTGCACAATTAAGAAGCGTTTTACTACCAGTGCTTTTTGCTTGTTAATGCAATTGTAAGTCACTATCCGTTCTCGATCTTATTAGATTTCTTACTATTTACACACCGATTAGATTTTCCTTGGTAATATGCTTATGAAATTCTTATACAAACATGTAATAGTAGCACTTGAGATGGCTTCACTTCAAAACAAAACTTGAGATGGCTTCACTTCAAGATCACACGTCTCATTAGAGAAGTTGAGAAGAAAGGCAGTTCAAAAAAAGGAAGAATTTTTTTTCACATAATCTAAGTGAAAAGAGGCAATAAGTACAAGAATTTTTTCCCCCATTATCTGATTTAATAAAATTTAGAGAGTGTAATTTTCTCTCTTGGAAGAAACTGTCTGATGGTATAACGGCCTTTAACGTTGATGTAGTTCAAACTAATTCAGTGGAAAATAAAGGTTAATCTAATATGAGATATTTCGTGAAGTGACAAATTTATCACCAAACCTCTTTTCAAAATTAATCAAACGAATTCTTGAACTCATTACAAATTAGTCGGGCCCGGGATGGCCTGGTTGGTAGAGCGTTGGACTCCTACTTCTTAGGTTGCGAGTTCGAAACTCGCCGGGCAAAAGAATCCCCGAGTGTGTGGCAACTGGCGCTCGTTAAATCTGTTCGTGGTCACAAAGTCTTCCATATCGAGAATAATACCACTAGGAGTACTGGGTCAGAGGTGATCGTTCTCTGTTCCAGGTCTAAATTACGATCTGAGATGAGTGAATGAATATGCATGAATGAAGTCCGCCCCCTAAAAAGGGTTGTGACGTGCGAGTATCTAAGTCGTACTCTTGGCCCTAGATGGCGCAACTTTTAAAAACAAAGAGACGCATTTCTTAGGCTTAAAATCTGCTAATCGTATCAGCGGAGGCTTGTCCACGGCAAGTGCCATTAGTCACAACACACAAATTGGGCATTAAAGTAAGTAAACTGAACCGCATGTTGGATGTCAAAATTTAATTACATTTACCAAAAGGACAACATGTAAAAAAAATTTAATGTTGCCCTAGGGACCACCTTTTTGCAGATCCTGCATATAAATTTCCCAGGCTCGTTGAAAAGACTGGAATTCAAATCTTCTTACATTCCATCATGTAAAATTTCTCATGAAATGATGCAAAAAATGGTAAAAGAAAGGAATAATATTCATTTACTATTTTATTAAGAAAAATTTCGATTATGTCACATAAAAGGATTCTATCTTATTTTTAATCTTTGAGAAGTGTCCCTTCTGATCCATCCATTTATTTTGCTTTTTTATATAATTAATAATAATGTAGTTGGCTAAAATTTAAATTGATTTAGCTCTCTTTACAAATAAAGTAAATGTAATCGCACTTTAAATTTCATAACTTTATATTTTTACTAAAATTCTTTTTTTTAAACTTATAAATAGTAAAGCTGTATTATAAGTATGCCGATGTAAAAGCATCTGTAGTAAATGAAAAAATGTAAAGATTCGAATCTCTAGTAGTTAGATTAAACTTAACGAAATAAAGTTAAAGATTACACTAAACAAATTTCAATTCGTTTTTTTTTTTTGCTTAGTGGAAATAAATTTATAAGGAGTGTAACGATCAGCTCCGTCTATAGAAATTAAAAAGAAGAATTGGACTTCCTGTTTTAAATTGAATTGACAGACCGATCCGAAATGATAATTCTAAAATTTTTATCTATTGAATTATAATTTTTAGCACTTTAAATTAGTGTTTCTGATGTGTGGCTTGCTCATACCTTACGGAAGTTGTCCATTTCCTCGTTTTTCCAAAAGAAGTTTCAGTTACCCTTGTACTAAATTTTAGAAAACCAAGTGTTAATAACAAATTATTCTCACTAGTTTCCAGTTTTTATTAAATAATAAATTTAAATTACAAGAATTGTCTTTTTAAATGAAGTCCGTTTTGAAATACGAAATGAAGAAAGCAAAAATAAATTGAAATAATATTTACTTTTCGATTATATATGAGATTATTTGGTTTTTTCTCATAATTACTTTGACAATTTAAACATTTATCATAATTTAACGAAATTATTTCAAAGAAAGATTTCTTCCATTTATTAATCGTGGTAATTTGTATTATTTTACGTGTCTCATTTTCGTTCAATTAGGTGAAGTGGTAATCCCTAGGTGTAAGATCTGGAATATCTGATGAATGATTGAATATTTATTTCCCATTTCAAACATATTTTACCCGATTTTGAATTTAAACTTAAATATATGACCGCATCGCAAAATTCGACTTGAATATTCTTCCAATGTTTTTTGTACGATTTTCTTCATTTTATAATTTGAACTTTATTCCCTACACTGTTCTGTAAAGTCCTTACATCTACATATGCATATTTTTTTATGTAAAGAAATAGTTGACTGACTTTTTTCACAAATGGTGGAAGGCTTTCTTGAACATTTTAATCTCCTCCAAACGAAGCATGTTGCCGTTAATACATGAAATGCATTCGAAGAATAATTTGAACAGTCAATATTTCAATTTATATAATACTAAAGTATCAAATGTTTTTAGATTAAATATAACATATTGGAATTATTATATGCTTTTCCTAGACATTCTATAGAATTTCAAATGGTACTTAAGCAAAGAATGGCCGCGTTCTGGCATAGAGGTAGCACGTCTTCCTCGTGTTCTGGGAGTCCAGGGTTCGGGCATGGTTTTTCTTCTGTATGTTATCTGTGAGGGGTGTGAATTTGCCCCCCTCCGTGAAAAGGGACTGTGCAAGCGACTATGATGAGTGTATAGCTAAAGTCGTACTCTTGGGTTTAGTTGGTGCTAATTGAAGCAAGAGACGCTTTTCTTTGGCTTAAAATCTGCTGATGTATCAATGGAGCTTGTCCATAGCAAGTGCCATTAGTAACAACACCAGCAAAGAATGATACAATAAATTGTCGTGATAAACTTATTATTCAGTTTTAAAATAAAAACTGTTTAAAATATCCATCTTATTTGTATTAGCATGGCAGCAGAAAGTATGAATTTTGTTATAACACTTTCTATATACATATGTATTATTGGATTTGTTAGAGTATACACAACAGCTATAAGAAACGGAAATATATTCTTTTCTGTCATTGAAGATGAATGCTATACTTTACGGTTTGACATTCGGCATTTTATAGAATACTTAAAAAAATTTTAATGTCTAATTCACCGGAAACGATATTTAAATCTTATGCACGTATAAAATTTTATTTAATTAAAAAAATAGATTTAAAAAAAAAATATTTAGATTTTTATTCTTTAAATAATTGTTTCTCAATTAATTATGTTAAAGGAATATTGAGGGGAAAATTGTAAAAAAGGATAAAATAAGACTCGATGATAATAAAATTTTTCCTTAAACATAACCCTAATAAATAACCTTAATAATAACCCTAATAAATAACATTTAAATTGAAGAATCTTTCAAAGATGATTATTCAGAAAAATCCCTTCTTACTTGAAATGACCTAAGTCCCTCTTCTCTGAATGACATCATCATCCGATGTGGTGCAGCTGTATTTCCAATTGGCTGAAAAAGAAGAGAGATTTGTTATTCAGTTCATGCTCTCCCTATATATATCTTGTTCAAAGTTTCAATCTTTAATAAAATATCTTTTATTCAACCACTCAAGTTCAAATACATTTTATTTAAACTTATAGTGAATGACACTTGATGTTAGTACAGTTTCTTCAACTATTATTATTTAAATTTAATTAATTATTAAAACTTTAAATAGAGTTTTAGCAATTTTTAATAAAAATTGAAATCAACAGGCAGTAGCTCAATCGGTAAAATGCGAGAATTTCAGTATTTTTCATTTGAAGGTGAAGAAAACAAGCTCAATTCTTGAGGAAAACAAGTTTTTTTTGACAAATTATTTATATTAATTATAATTATTTAATAAAAAATACTTAAAATATTTTATTACTGAAATAAAAATTGAGTTAATTTTTTTATATTGCTTGTTTATATAACAAAGATGGGAACTGTGACAAAGAATAAGATTTGTAGAGGAGCCAACGAACATATCCATGTGGAGCTATATATTTATTATTTTATTATGAATGTCCAAAAGTCAGGATTCTGCGCCGAATTATTTAACCATTTAATCGATTTAAATAATATTGACGTGTTGTTTTATTAGAAACTTTATTTAATGGTATTAAAATTTTCATAAGAGGTTCGAAAAACACAAGATGCATTTCTCTTGAAAAGTTAATTCAAGTCACGTCCGGATCACCACTTGTAGGGGTGGATGGGTAGAGAAGTCCTCACTTTAAATGCTCTGGCTCGACGATTGATATAATGACTAGTGACAGTCTTTGTAGTATAGCTGGCATTAAAAGTACCAAGTTGGAACAATATCACAATACATTTATAATGCAATAGCAGAAGTTATTACAGTACAAAAAATAATCTTTTTTAAGAATTTATTCCGAAAAATAGCATTTAATATAATGAAGTTTTTCTGAGGTGGCTTTAATTGATAAAACGAGAAATTATAAACTGACATTTCATAACACTTCTCATAGATTTTTCCATCCATAGTAGTATAGATAATTTCTAAGCTTTATAGTTTCTAAGCTTTATAATAAAAGGAGTACCTAAACAAAATTTAAGCAGCATTAACTATATCAAAGTACATTAAGGCCTGTAAATTTTAAAATGGGCAGCACACGTTTCTGAAGAAATTACCAAATAAAATATGTATTCCTTCCATTCCATAATTAATCTGTAATAAATTCAAAGAGTAATTCTTACTATTTTATTTCAGCAATTCATACTTAAAAGCATTTTAATAAAGTTATGAAAAGTACTGATATGTTTTTTCTTCGTTTAAAAGTTTCTAGAAGTGTTACTTTTTTATTTTTAACGTACGGAGTTTCATAACGCATTTTGAAAATTTAAACCATTCATAATGCTAATTAACGATCACATAAATTTAAAAAGAAAAATAACTTAGTGTGCGCTTTAACTGGGAAAATCATCTATTTTGAACTGAAATATCATATGAATTTTTAAAAATTTTACTCGCTTTATGAGAAGAATTGTATTAACAGCTTTGAACAGTAAAAGTGATTTATTTATCGTTTTTATATTCATATTAGATTTCAAAGCCAATTTTAATTAATCATAATTTTAGGGATTAATATAAAAATAATTTATTCTAAATGGGACCAAATACAGTAAAAATGTAATTATTTAATTGATGAAAGAATAGTGAAATTAAATATTTATTATCTGATACGCTAGCTGTTTTTACTTGAATATCAAAGAATCTGAGCATAAATAAATGTTATATCTAATTTAACATATTACGTAATAACACATTTTCCAATTTAATAGAATATCAAATGCAATAAATAATTGTATCAAAAATATATATTATTACTTATGGTGTAAAACAAACATTATTAAAGTAAATAAATCTTACATTCTTAGATAATATGATAAATAAATATAACAATATAACAAAAACAAAACTTAAAAAAAAATCTTCGATCGTAAATTTTAAGTTATCATGTGAGAACATTGCTATTTTTAAGTCATTATTTATCTTAATTAAT
>JAOUZG010037308.1:1704639-1714932 GCA_026289955.1 Argiope argentata
TATATATATATATATATATATTGAAAGTTCGAGCTTAGAGCTATCCGCATCTGCCGCTCTGCCGCAATGGTGACCTGGTGACCTTAAATAAGCAATTTCGTACAGCTGTAGAGGCGCCCTCTATCGGTAACTAAAGTCTCGAGGCGCATTAAGTACAACAGTGTATTATCCCTATCAACTCAAACACGCACTCACCATAAGCTTGATGCAATTGTATCGTTCGCCTAACCACCAACTCACTGGTGGAAGAGTATGGGGTGACCCCCTTAGTAAAGTGTTGCTTTGCCTTTAGTGAAGTGTAGCTTTGCTCAATGGTCGGATAAAAAACATCATTTTGAGAGTTCGGGTCTTGAGCTCTCCGCATCTACCGCAAATTTAACCAAATTTCATTAGTTCCAGTCATTGCACTTTGGAATTATAGATTTTGCATGCATTTTGAAGTACAGACCGATAGATAGATGTAAACCTTTCGACAGATGTAGTTAAAAATTTAATAGACGTAATACGATCTTTTAGGCAGCTTTTCTCATTTGAAAGGGGAGATGCAATATCCATTTAGAGAAAATGGCAAAATATTTGTGACAGTGGAAAAAAACTGGGCTTTCTATTTATAAAGTCACCAAAACAGTAAAATTCCTATCCTCTTCCGGACTCGTAAAGCAATCCGGTTTTTCTCAGGATGTGGGCCCTTTCCTTCTTGTTTTTACCGTATTCCTTTATTAGACGCTAACTGCCGACTCTCTGGTTCAGAGGTAGCGCGTCTGCCTCATGTTCTGGGGTCCCGGGTTTGAGTCCCGGCTCGAGCATGGTTGTTCTTCTTTGGTTATCTGTGAGATGTGTGTCTGTTCTGAAGGGGCTGTGCAAGTGAAAGTGTGATGAGTGTGTAGCTATGTCGTACTCTTAACCCTAGTTGGCGCTACTTCGAAAACAAGAGAACCTTCATTCGGCTTAAATCTACTGGTGCTTTCATCAGTGGGGCTTATTCAATGACAAGTGTCATAATTAACAACAACAACAGAGGCTAACTACTGCGCTTGCGGAGAAATCGACGATCCACTTTGCGATATCATGCCCTTTTATTCTTTCATGGAACGTGTGAAAAACCTCGTCTTCGCTAAAAAGTGTTTGGTACCAAAAGGGTTATTAATAATGTATCTACCAAAAAAGAACTATAAACATGATTAGATTCCTAATTGATCCCAAAGAATTATTCCAGTTAGATTAACCCTATCTATTTTTCAGTTCATTGTTTAATACACCTCGCATTTTATTCATAACGTATCCATAAGTGTCCTGAAGTACTTTTTTTAAGGAATCTAATTTCATTATTGCTGTGTTTGTTTGTTTCCACTTCCAATATGCATTATCGTACTCATCAATCCAATTTTGTTGTACTCCAGATAATTTTTGCTCTAGTTTTTTTCTTTCTTTTTATTATGTTACACGTTTTCATATTTTGTCATTTATATGTTTTTTCCCCACTGATTGCAATGTAATTTCCCTTTTTAAATAAATATTAAAGTCCATTTACATCGATACCAAATCGTGTTGTTGTTGTTACTTACAGCAGATTTTTGGCCGGATAAATACTTTTTTTACCAGATATATAAAAGGAGAGACATCAATCAGGTTTTAGGTTTCCTTAAAGGTCCTTCAAATCCTGAAGGGATTGAAATTTTAACTAAAATCAAGTGTCATCCGCTACAAGTTTTAAAAAAATGTATTTGAACTTGAGTAAATGAATAAAAAGTATTTTACTAAAGAAATTGAAAATTTGAATAAAATATACGCATACAGGACGAGTGTGAACTGTGTGTTGTGTTGTGACTAATGGCGTTTGCCATGGACAGGCCCCGCTGATACATCAGCAGATTTTAAGCCGGAGATATACGTCTCTTACTTTACAAGTAGGGCCACCTAGGGCCAAGAGTACGACTTAGCAAATCACACGCCACGATCCTTTTTAGAGGGCTGACTACGTTCATGCATATTCATTCACTCATCTCAGATCGTAATTTAGACCTGGAACAGAGAAAGATCACCCCTGACCCAGTACCCCCAGTGGTATTACTCTCAACAGGGAGGACTTTGCGACCACGAGCAGATTTAATGAGCGCCAGTCGCCACACACTCGGGGAATCTTTTGGCCGGTGAGTTTCGAAGTCGTAACTTAAGGAGTGCGAGTCCAACACTCAAACAATCAGGCTATGCCGGCCCCCAATACCAACTCGTAAAGGAGCCTTATGCCCTGTAGAAATGGAGGTGTGATGTGGTGTTAAATGTTAAATATATTTTAATACGCTTAGTCTAGTACCACACATTAATTATTTTGCTGCTGCTCACCTGTTATAATTGCATATAGTCACCGCTGGCTGGACTATTTCGTAAGGATTAGTAGCATAGACGTTGACAACCGTTGGATATTTAAAGTACATCTCCAGGAAATTCATCGTCTGGTAGAGGAACCCGATGAGGCACATGATGAAGACTATGATCTTGATGATCCTCTTCGTCCAGCTCTTACTTGCTGCTATCTCAGGAATGCTGGTGATGAGAGATGTCTTCAAGATGCTCTTCAAGTACAGACCAAAAGACTGGTATTTTTCTTGATTGATCTTGAAAATAGGTCTCCTTTTTTCTCTCGGCATTTTGTCTCCATTCTAAATAAATTCAATAAAAACAGTTTTAAAAAACATTCCTCTATTAGCACATTAAAAAGTAACATCCTTTATTATCATTTCAGAACGTTATGTTGTTTTTGGAATGAGATTTTTGGCGTCAACAAAAATCCGTTGGCGAAAAATAAAAATTTTATTATCTGCACGAGCATCTCAAAAAATCCGCTTTTAATAACGTGTTGCCATTGAATTTATAAAATCTCTGATTTTTTTTTAAACCCTAGAAAAATGTCCTTTTGAGCACTTGACGATATGAAATTAAATAAATAGGAAGTGTGATATTCTTTTAAACAATAAATGCGAGACAAAGTCTTTTGGAGCGTTTGCAATACTAAAGCGACTCGTTCGATGAAACGATTAAAATGAATAAAAATATCATTTAACTTGCACACGTTCGTGGTGCTTGGCCGTTCAAGAAATGATGTTCTGGCATGATACATTGAAATATGCATAACAAATTTCACTTTAGGCTTTTCCTAATTTTTTTTATTTTTATTCCTAATTTATATTTCAATATTAAATATATTGTAGAATATTTTTTTGCATGTAAAAGTGTTCAAAAATGGTGCAAGATTTTAATTTGGCCCTATTCTTTCAATAAAGTGTTGGCAACCCTATTTAAAATAGACTTTATATCTGATAGTTTAGGATTGGTAAAAAAGAAGCTTGGCACAAGAGAATGTGTTTCCATTAATGAATCAAGTTTTAAAATTAATAGCAGTCTTTGGGCTGCATTTTGAAAATTTGAGAATAGACCCTCTAGATAATGTAATTTAATACTATCGGATTTGTTTTTACAGATTTATTTGAAGTAAAAGATCTATACCAACAAGTCCACAGATACGCGTGCATCGTAGGAAGAAATTCAACTCTGCTTCAACGAAATTCAGCCACATTTATGCAAATTGGTCAGGGAAAAATTCAACAAAAAACTGCAAATGTACTATCAAAACCGTGGAAATCATTTGTTCAATGTGTTATTCCATACATAACTCTATTCCTATGTATTTTACGATTCAATAAAAATACAACTATTTAAAGAAAAAAACTGTGTTTTTTATTTAAATCGTATTTTGATAGGTTGCTCTTTCGTGTAAAGCTCCATTTTTACTAATCCTAAACTATCAGCTATTAAATGGTTTTTTAATAGGGTTGCCAACATTACTGCACGAATGATATCAGATTCAAATTTTGTGTCGATCTTGGGACACCCTTTACAACTAGGTGGTGCCAAATATAGGCAATCAAAATTTATTTCACTTAGATTATTAACTGATAATTAATTTCTGAAAATGTTATATTATTTCATTTTTATCCAAGACACACTGAATTTAAAAAAAATTCAAAACTTAGACATAAGGTTCTATAAGCTTAGTTCAAGAAAAAGGTATGAGTAGATTAAAACCTATAAATTGGCTAACAATAAACTGACAATAATCCTCCAACTATCACATTTTTGTATAATTAAGTCAATCATTTTTTAAAATTATTTTTACAAATATCATTGTATTTTCTGTAATTTTCTTTTTGTTAAGAGTTACCTAGCACATTCAAAAATCTTAACTTCGACTTCTTTATTTTAAAAGTGGTGATGATATTATGTATAAATGTTGTTATGTGATGTGGTGAATGATTGATTTGATGTTATATATGAATGATTGATGTGATAATATATGTGAATGATTGATCTAATGACGTATGTGAATGATTGATGTGATGACATACGTGAATGATTGATGGGATGATGTATATGAATGATTGATGTGATGACATATGTGAATGTTTGATGTGATGATGTATGTGAATGATTGATTATCCTAAAAACTATAAACGTTAAATTTCATCATATATAATATGAAATTATATCACTATTGTTTTCATTTGTTTTGATATAGGACCAAATACTACTGTAAAAAGAAAGCAGACTAAAATTCTAACTCAAGAATAAATCGTAAAAGTCTTTTGAAGCTAAGTTGAGTCTTTCCAGTATTAAGTTAAAGTAAGGTTTTAACATTATTTATAAGAATTATTTTGTTCGGTTGGATGGTTGAGGTGGCGATAAGGGATTATAATGTAGGGGTACTAAAAAATAAAAATGTGTATATTCAAGGATTACGGGAGTAAAAATAAAGATAAATAAAAAGTCCATTCAAGGATTATGAGAGTAAAAAGAAAGATATATAAAAGGTCCATTCAAGGATTATGGGAGTAAAAAGAAAGATAAATAAAAAAAAATCATTCAAGGATTATGGGAGTAAAAAGAAAGATAAATATTAAAAAATTCAAGGATTATGGGAGTAAAAAGAAAGATACATAAAAAGTCTATTCAAGGATTATGGGAGTAAAAAGAACAATAAATAAAAAATTCATTCAAGGATTGTGGGAGTAAAAAGAAAGATAAATAAAAAGTGCATTCAAGGATTATAAGTGTATAAAGAAAGATAAATAAAAAGTCTATCAATTATTGTCGGAGTAAAAAGAAAGATAAATAGAAAAAGTCCATTCAACGATTATGGGAGTAAAAAGAAAGATAAATTGGAAAAAGTCCATTCAACGATTATGGGAGTAAAAAGAAAGATAAATAAAAAAGTTTATTCAAAGATTATAATAGTAAAAAGAAAGATAAATAAAAAGTTAAAAACTGCCATCTCAACGTATAATAAAATGATTGAAAAAAATTGATTACAAATTTCATTTTTTTTTTCAAGCAAGAAACAAATCGAGTTAAACAAAACCTAATAAAAGTTTCAAAATATTTGGATATAAATGTATTTTTATTACGAAACTTTTGAAGACAATCTTATCATTATTATTCTTACTTTTAACTCTTGTAGTGGTTTCTTTCTAAATGTACCATATCTTGCCCACTCGTTATTTTCCATGCCGCACTAGAAGGAACTCCTTTTTTTCAAGGCTGAATTCAGAACTAGAAAAACTAAATTCAAATTTAAATAGTTTCTGATAATGAATAATCTTATTAATCATTTGTATTTCTTAAGACAAAATTTATTACTATTGTCTATATTGATTTTTGTGTACTCTGCGTTACTTAAAAGTATTTTCGTGACTTAAAACGTAACAGTCAGAACCTGGAAAATTGTATTGCTCATTTCTATAAAATAGCTAGCCGCTTTTGGTGATCAATTGGTTGCGAGTGAAGATTATAAATAAAGGTCTTTATGAAAAGCTTACATTTAAATTTATTTCTACAAACTTTTTTTTTTAATTCAAATTTTGATAAAAAAACAATTTTCACTTTTTTAGAAACTCCATATTTGTTTTATTCATTGTATTATTATCTGCACTTTTTTTCTATTTATCACTTCGCCTGGAAGTTGTTTAATCTGAAATAGAAAATGATGAAACTTCAACTAACTGATCATCCAGCTGGTGACAAGAGTGAATGGAAGGATGGGAGTAACCCCTTAATATTACAGAAAACAGTAGCAATGTTTAGAAATTTACAAAATGTTTTTAAAAAGTTTTAAAATTTTATTAAAATCGTGATTTAACAACAATCTTGTAATAACGTCTTTTTGAGTGAGATTTCTGTAGTGTGAACGGTACAGACTGTGATCACATCCAATTTTAATCCCAAATTTTTATTTGCATGCATATACGGGACTCAGCACAAACATAAAGCAAAAATACGAAAGAAACACAAAACTATCCCATCATCGTTCGCCTCGTCAATATCAGACCGACTTCTCTTCACCCACGCTCTCCTCTCATTCCTAAGCGTTAGGCAAGAGGGATTGCTATCAGAGGTGAGCAGGGTTTCCAAAGTTGACGAGGTTTACAAAACCTACTAAATAAACCTATCTCAGATCATTACACTTTGGATATCGACGATAGAATAAAAATTCGTCATTAAATACTTGTAATAAAAATGAAAATTATCCAAATTTCATTACAACAATGAAAAAAATAAAGTACAATAAAGTAAAAATTTTATTGTTAATAAATTGATATTAGAAGAAAAATCTTTTTTTTTAAATTTTCAAACAGTGAAAAACATTTTTTTGCGTTAGAATATTTTTTAAAATTATTAAAAGAAAAGAAAACTGATAAAATTTTACTTGATTTTTGATGAAGTAATATTTTTAAAAAAAATAAACACCTCTAAGGATTACATTCTGTTTTTTTTTCATTTCTGACAAATTTCACAGCTTTGTGTGCTGTAATTTATTTTGAAGAGCACTAAAACACACATAAATACATTCTCCTATGTTTTATGATATAAAATTCACAGAATATGCTTATATATCGTAACAAAATAAAACATTCAATAAATTAATTGAAAAGAAAACATCTCCAAGGGCTATATTATGTTTTTATGTGTTTATTCGTGATGAATTTCACAGCTTTGTGTGCAGAAGTTTGCCCTGTGAAGCACCACAACACACATAGTAATAAATAGATACATAATAATAATAAAGTACTGTATAAATACATTATCCTCTACTTTATGACTTAATATGCATATAACAGACTATTTTATTGCAACAAACTAAAACAATCAGTAAATACATCTAATATAGAAAAAAATGGTTAAATTTTTATTTTTAATAAAAAGCATTTTTTTTCATAAACTGAGCAGTTCATCTTTAAATCATGCATGTAAGCGAAAAATTGATTGTAAAACGTTAAAAAGAATAAAGGTCGCAGAAAATAAAATAATACTTTTATAACCGCATTTCTTTTAAATGTTTTAATAGTTGAAGAAATAGTCACAGCTAGTCCATAAACAAGAGCAATGCATTAAAATTTTTGAATAAAATTAATTAATTTTATTTACGATTCAATCAGTTATTAGTTGCTTAAAAAGTATATTTATTATTTCGATTTTAAACTGTACTGAATATTTCATTACCAAATGACGTGAAATTTTGAATAAAACTAGTTAGCGTTCTTTACGATTCAATCAGATATTAGTTGCATAAAAAGTATGTTTATTATTTTGATTTTAAACTGTATTAAATATTTCATTACAAATGACATATGCAATTGAATATTTCATTACAAATGACGTAAAATTTTGAATAAAACTAGTTAGCGTTCTTTACGTTTCAATCAGATATTAGGTAAATAAAAAGTATGTTTATTATTTTGATTTTAAACTTTATTGAATATTTCATTTCAAATGACGTATGCATTGTGCAAGTTGAGGTTATATGCAGCATCAAAAAGCAAATCTCTTGGCCAATCTTGACAAATTAAATTCTCAATAAACGTAGACAGTTTTATAATTCCTATTTAAAATAATAATTAGTTTTACATTTTTTAATATACGGTTTGTTATTTGAAATAAGTAGCTTTTATATTGAGTATAATGTATTTTATAATAAGGCGAAATATTATGAAACAATGCATATATGAAAATTTATGCTTATTATTAAATATCAAAACTTTATTCAATATATCATTACAAATGACGCATGTATTTTGTAATTTGGGAAGACAGGCCACATCAAAGGACAAATCAAACTTCACAATAAATTTAAACCATTTTAAAATTCATATTCAAAATAAATTTCACAATTCTTAATACACAGTTTTTTGTTTAAAAGATGTAACTTTTATATGGCTTACAATATATTATTATATATCATTAAAGCAAAATATTATAAAACAAGATTAAAATTACTTACTTCAAGCTTCAGTGAAACGGTGTGAAAATAAAACAAAATATTTTTAAATTCTTCATATTATTTTGAAATATTTGAAGCACCAGGAATTTGCTGTAACACATTATAAGAAATAACGCTTAGCTTAAGATCAATAAAACTTCCGAAACGTTCTTATTAACATTTTATTATCAAGCATTACATGACATTATTTTGAGTTCTGATTTTCTATTACTCCTATCACGCAAGGCAACGCTATCTTTCCATAAATAATTTAAACTCTAGTTTTAAAATAATGGCAACGGAATTTCGAACAAAACTGTAATCATTAATTTTTAAACTGTCTTTAATGAGAAATGAGCTAAGGAAGATTAGCTTCTGTGCTTACAAATGTATTAATCTTAATTTTATTCAAAAATAAAATAGAAAAAATTTATGTTAGTTATTGTACATTTCTATTTAGTTAGTGTGATGTTATATCGATGGTTACGAAAATCAAAAAAGCACGCGACGTATAAGCTGTCATGTAACTCTTTAAAAATCGTTTGCTGTTTCTAGTTATTGCCATAGTGGTTTTCAGTCTTTACAAAATGAATTTTCAAAAATATGTATAGCTTATAATTTGATAATTTTCTGGGATTTTTAATTATGAAATTTTGAGCTATAAAACTTCTAAAATTGTCGCGAATGGCAAATATCTTTCAAATTTACTAATTAGATTTTATTTATTCCTAAAAATCGCAACGTTAATTGAGACGTACAAATTACAGTTGCAAAAATTTCAACAATGTCCATGTAAAACTCATGTTATTTTAAATTTGAAAGTACCGACCAGAAGTCTTTAATTTACAAAAATTGCAAGGGTAATGAAGAAGTTAAAATTCATTTTAAAAACTAAAGAATAAATATGATATATCAGACATTTAAAAAAGAAATATAAAGTATGATAATATTTTAAATTTGATTCATCTGACTTAATTATATTAACCATTGCAATCTGTACATAATAATTTGTATTTTATATTGTTTACAGAAACAATAACAATTCTTCTCTGTTTTCTCATTCAATAAATCATTATAGAATTGGTTTCTTTTCTTTTTTTTTAATTCCTACTATTAGTTCACCCTCTGCCTATATAGGTATATTTTATTCAAATTTTCAATTTCTTTAATAAAATACTTTTTATTCATCCACTCAAGTTCAAATACATTTTTTTTAAATTTGTAATGGATGACAATTGATGTTAATACAGTTTTTTTTTTCAAATATAATTCATTAATTTAATTTAATTAATTTCTAATCTTTTAAATAAAGTTTTACCAGCTTATATTGAAAATTGAAATCTATAAGTAGTAGCTCAATCGTTAAATTGCAAGGATTTCAGTATCTTTCACTTGAAGATGAAGAATGTGAGTTCATTGCTTGCTAAAATTAGTAATTTTTTTTGATAAATTACTTATATAATTGTATTTATTTAATAGAAAATAAGTAAAAAAAATTCTTTGTTGACCTAAGTAGAAATGGGCCCTAAAATTTGTTATATATGAATTACTTTTTATAGAAATATCTTTTGCATTATCTTTATTTACAGACTACCTGTTTTCAGGGACTAGCTGGTTTGCCAAATTTTATGCTCTTTAAAATTTTTAATTCAATATTTTTTATAATTTGACATCTTAATAACTTCATCAAAATATTTTTTAAGTTTTTAGATTTTAATAAAATTATAACATTCTGGTTCATTTCCAGGCTCATAACTTTAATGAAACTTTACATTGTTCTTTTCATTGTACTCTGTATCTCTCAAATTTTATGTCAACTCTTGTAAGTTTTCAATTTTGAATTGAAAAAGGAATAACTAAACAATTAATACAAAAACCTTTTTTGATAAAATTAAATAAGCTTTTTAAATATATTATATTTAAAAAGCTTATTTAGTATGTGTGTGTGTGTGTGTGTGTGTGTGTGTGTGTGTGTGTGTGTGTGT
>JAOUZG010037308.1:1715998-1760943 GCA_026289955.1 Argiope argentata
TAAATTCTGTCAGATCAATTTTGCTTGGTGTTGTAGGTATTTTATAACTAACTAACTCAGTCCGGCTACTCGTCCTTATATAGCCGAAAAAGCGCGTGCGCTGAATCTCGTGGAAATTCTCAAAACAACGCGCACAATCTAGCAGCTACTAGACTATTCCTTTCGCCAAACCAATCAAGCTGGCACGAGGCTCCTCGCCAAACGTCGCCAAATTTGGCGAGTTTTCGTGCCGCTCGCCCGTTTGTAACAATATGATTAAATATTTTTGGAAACTTGATTTAAAAAAAGAAACTTAACTATCATTGAGAATATGTATTCTCTTTAATTTTAAGATTACGTAAAATAATCATTTTAATACTGTAATATTTTGGATGTTATTAGGGGGGGAAAGCCCATAGTTGGCTCAATTTTTGATTAATGAAAATTCTAATTCAAAATTCAAAAAAAAAAAAAAATGGCTCATAGAGACATGTTCCTACCCTCCAAAGTATATGTGTGCCATGTTTGGTAACTCTAGATTAAACGGCCTATAGTGTACCAACTCACGCATACACATATATACATGCTATAAATACCTATTAGCAAAAAACATCAAACAATATTATTACGAACATTCACACGATATTAGCTGACGTGCAGAGTATCAGACAACATCATGGATATTGGTTTAGTTTAGTTGTATTAACGCGCCGTTTTAAAGCAACACTAAGGCTATTTTGGGACAGACCTTGTAATTTTGAATCATTGTCAGATGACAAGGACGTCACCTGAGCTGCTGCTCCCCCCCCCTCCACACCGCATCAAACCAGCAAGAGGGCATTTGGCCTGACAGATGTAACGAACAACAATTATAATACACACATATTATACATTTTTGAAAGTGTAGGAATATTATATATAAAGGATCTATCTGTGAATTTTGTATTATCTTTGGTCGATGAATATATATATATATATATTATTGGGAAAATATTGCAGAATTATAATGTTATTGTGACATTTTATAAAAACTTAAAGCAGAGAACAAACTACCAACCAATTTAAATATTTTTTAAAGAATTCTTTATCTTATCAAAGATTAACGGAAATATATTACATTCAGCTCACTGCGTTAAGGGCAAATTAACAGACGTTTTATTTCTGTATAGGATTGTGCCATTTTATCAGTTATCATTTTTGCATCCAATTCATGTAATGATACCTTTTCAATTGAAAATCATTTATAAGATTCCAAATTCTTTGAAATTAATGGATTTCTCAATCCATTCTTAATAATTTTCATCCTTGAAAATGTTATTTTAGTACAGTTGAAGGATTAATAGGATGCAGTTTTCTTTATAAAAGGCTTTGTAAATTCTTCTGCATCCTATCACGTGCTTAATAATAAAGCCTGTGTAATGTCAAAAATGAATAATTAATAGAGATATGCATGCACACTGACAACCTGGTCACTGTTCATCATAAGATGAATTTGTGTTCGTGTGATGCATCATAAATATGCCATTTAATTTAAAAATATTTTATTTGTCGGCTGCGGTATTATACCATATCAAATTGTAGTTTAATTTAGTCGTATTAATAAATCTTTTTCAGATGTTTAAAGGCTGTTTTGAAAGAGAAGAGTTGAAATACACATTTATAAGTGCAGGTAAAAAGACCTCAAAAATTTTTAAACATTCATAAAACTCGTGAAATTATGCAAAATAAAAAACGGTTTGCAAATTTAGCATCGTAAGTCACGGGATTTTTCTTAGGTAAAAAAAAAAAAAATCAAAAGACAGCTGATAGATGGTGTTTCACTCATAAGTGAAAGAATTGACACTCAAATAACAAAAATAAGGCTATCAGATCACTTATTATTGTAATAGGTGTTCAACATGTCCACCACCACTTCTGACTCCAGATCAGAAGGTTGCGTGTTCATATCACGTCCGGGTCACCAATGTTGCGATTGAAGGTCATGATACGAACCTGCGATGTTAGGGCCGGTAGTCGAGTAATATGACCATTATACCAAGAAGTCGACTTTTTGGTATAGTGATCATGTTACTCGGCTACCGGCCCTAGCGTCGCAGGTTCGGGTCGCGATCTTCAATCGCGACAACCCATTGTAGGCGTGTCACAAAACTAGCAATGGCAGATTGCAGAACATCCTGCTGTATACAAGATATTACTTGTCTGGTTGAATCGTTCGAATCTGTCTGAGTTGATGTACGGAATCGATATAGATAAAGCGGGGTATCCCCGACCGGCCAACCACTGGGTCTTCACTCAGTAAAACCAGAGGGCCCGCACGAATTCGATAAACCTGGTATTTTAAATTTCCTCACGGTCGAAGGTCTGTTGGTGTCCGAGAAGGTCATGGAAACTTACAAAGTCTAATGGCTACTATGATTCTTCCCCGAAAGTCTGTATCAGGAATTCCATGCCTGGAATAGCAATGTGACTTGTTGCTCCCTCTTGTATAAATATAACAGCATAAAGCAAATCTTTTTTTACGCAAACATTGCAGAACCTTTTTCATTCAAAAGCTCTAAATAATACTGATCATTTACTGTCATCGTTTTCCACCCATTTACCGGACACTGCGTTTCAGAGAAAATGGGTTCTATGATGAAAAAATCTATGAGCCCACATCACACTGCAACTTTGGGGGAATGAAGAGGCTTTTCAGTATACACTCGTGGATACGACTCCTTCCAGATGCGATAGTTATTTGTACTAATTTATCCATGTAGCAGAAAATAAGTTTCATCTGTTCACAAGATTTTAAAGACCCAGATATTGTTTGATTTTGGAGATATCCCATCACACAAATAATTATCTCTCTACTATATCCGATGTTGAAAATTTATGTCAAGACTAATTAGTATGGATATTAAGAGCTTCATGAGGAAAATTATGCATCGAGGATGATGGTAATTCCAAGCGTCTGCCAGCTTTTCGTGCACTGCTGGTCCCTGCCTTGGTTTCGAAGCTAGGGTTCCATTTCGACTACAACGCGCTCCGAACGTGTCTGCAATAGACTTGGTTCCCTAGACCTTATAAGATCCAGTTTCTTCAAATAAATAATTCAAAAATTGTATATTTAGATAAGCGTCTTTTTTGAAGTTACCTGAAAAATTTTCTGAAAATGTTTTGAAGTGTATGATGGAAATGAAATCAGATGGTATCCCTCCTCTTCCGAAATGTCTCTGCCACATAATTTCAATGATATCAATCTCTTAATACTAAATTTAACATATGTATAATGTGAATATATGCTAATTTTTGAGGAAAATCCGAATTTCAAACAATTATTCTTCTAATTTGGAATCCGATACCTTGCCACTGTTCAACAGTGCAACACTGATAATGACAGCATAGCCTAAAACAGAATTTCTTAATCGGTACATATGTTTTAACCATGCCTCGGAAACTTCACTTAAATAAGCTCTGTTGAATATTAAATTTTTCAATACAGTTGTATTTACACTGAGACAACGGTTGACCTCACTCAAAATTTTTTTAACAAATTCAGAAATAGATTGATCAAGTTTGGCAACATCTTTACCACTTTGGCTGCATGGTTTAATATTTACATTTTGATTCGAATCCGTAAAATTTTCCTCGTTTTTTTACCAGGACTATAACAACAAAAGCCACTTTTAAACATGTTTGATATACGATTAACTAGGGAAATTGAGGAAGAAGAACCCTCTGTTACAGAAAATCCTTTGCTTGTTACGCCTGGTTGTATTGTATCATCAGATCCTGGATTTATGAGGTATATGTTACTTACCAGTTTGCTGGTCTTGCGCAAACAATGCCCCTATAGTAAAGAAAAAATCCTGCACAATAATAATCGTACATTTAAAAATTCATAAGTTGATTTAATTCTAGGTTAGATTTGGATGCCTTTGCAATTGGCGACAAATTTCAGTAATGAATCTCTAGTGCTACCCATAATGAATTCAGAATGAATCTCTGTGGTTCCTTTGACGCCGCTCTTAACGTAAAAAAAAAAAAAAAATCGAAGGAAAGAAAAATTGTGAACTTTTACTGCTGATTAGTTTATTTAAATCTGCTTCTAAATTTGTTCTTTTTTTTTCTTCACGTCTTTGATCAATAAAAATTTAACTTGCAGATATTTTAAATTGTCTTTATACCTTTTGACATGTAAACATTTTTATTAGAAATTTAAATTTCGTTTCTCTTTGAGCTTTAAATCTATCCTTTACAAAGTTTTTCTAACAAATGCATAAAACCATGTAATTTAGGAAGCGTACAAGTGGGAACTAGAGTGTTCGAGACACTACTTCACATACACTCACTGTATGTAAAATGACTTACATGAAATTTAATATTAAGGGAATAAGTATTATTGGTGTAGTATAAAAGTTGGGAGCATGGTATGCTCTAGTGATTTTCTTTTCATTTGGAATAGTCCAAAATTGCAAAGTCTGTTTAGAAAACAAATTCCTCATATTGGATAAAATAGGATGTTAAATAACTAAACCTCTAAAATTAAAAATAAATAAACAATAAATTTTGATAAATGATGAATAAGATGAAGTTTTTAGATATAAAATTCATGTCATTTATTATATTTAATCTAGAACTTTGTTATTCTCATATATTTATATATTCTTGCATCAATTTTACTAACTTTGTTTACCATTAATTATTTACAGGGGGAAAAAATTATTACTTTTGAAACTTATTTTTAATTTAATAAAAAATGTTTAGAAAATACTCTTCTGTGTTACTGAGCTATTCACATTTATATGGATTTATATAAACACTTTTTTTAAAAGGAAAGTTATTAGTTTTGAATCTAAATTTATAATCCTATTAGGCAAGAATGGAATTATGAGGAAGCTTAACTGTTATATTATAGCGTGGAAGCAATTTCTTAAGACAAGCAAACACATTTTGGGCTATGTATATTTATAATTGATTTTAATCTTGAATTTAATACTTATTTTATTGATATAATTAATTTACAAATGCATAGTTATAAACAAATTGATAATATTATTTGGAAATAAGGCGGACATTAAAGAATATAATAAGGCATTGTAAGTTCCCATTTTCAAATGACTGATATTCTTTATATTTACCTGATATTAAATCTCATCCTAAGTTACAGTTATTGTGTGCAGTCTTATTCTACGAAGTTTTATACATGATTTTTTAAACGTTTTTTGATAATTTTAAATTGTTTATTTTACTACACTACTTTCTAAAATAGCATTTCAAAACAAGTCATATAAATGTTATGAGTGGATGATGTATTTTCTGATAATTTGAATTTTAGAACCTAATATTTATTACTTTATCACATAGAGGTCATGGAACTTGGATTGATGAAAATGAAAAAATATGTGCTACTGTTGCTGGAACTGTTGAGAGAATAAACAAGCTGTATTCTGTAAAACCACAAAGATCACGGTGAGTCTTATTACATATGGACATTTAAAACTATTCTGTACAAATTCAATCTATAATATATATTTCTCGATACTTTAGACCTTTTAGAATATCCTTGTTTAAAGCTTTGTTTCTACTTCATGTTTAAAATTATACTAAAAATTTTATAATGAATGCAAAATTGTACTATGGTATCAATATCTTAAAAATCATAATAAAATACAAAATTGAAATATTTTTATCACTACCACTAAATAATCATGTTAAGATTTTAATGATATTTTTAAAATATTGCACAAAAAGCAATACCTATCACCGGAAAATATCAAATACAAAAAAAGCCTGAATCAGAAATTATAATTTGCATTCAGGCTTTTATACTTTCAGAATGGGAAAACTCACGGAAAAAGATATGTACAACAATTTTATGAAACTTGTCAAAAGTAAATTTAATGTTATTCATAAGCTGAAATATGAATACTTCTGTCTCCATCTCATTAAATTAAAAATGTTTTAGCCTTAAATTTAAGTGGTATGAAAATGAATTATCACTTGTATATGTATCTTGATGCTTCAGCTTTTTAAAAAAAATATTAAATCTGTAATATTTGTATTTTGTTTTTATTGTCCTTGCTTGTTTAATAGTTGTTAATCTGTAGGTTAGTGTATTATGTGACAAAAGAAATATTTCTAATACTGTAAGTTGAATCTATTGTAAATTTTATGGCAACATGACATCTAGTTAAATTTTCCTTGGAAAGTACTAATCAAAATTATAAATGATATTTCTACAATCAACAAAAATCATATGTAAACAATGAATATAAAGTTTACAATTTGATATAGATATAATATATTATATAGAGTTTGAGAAAAATAATTACTTTTGGCAATGATTTGTATACTTATTATTTTAGCAAAATTTTTCTGTGTCTTTTATAAATTAATTAAATATATTTTTTCAGTAATTTATTTTTTAATGGTTTTGTTTTAAATAATTTTATTTATTTGTCATCATAAAATGTTTGGGTTAAAGTGGTCATTAGTGTGCCCCCGAGTTTGCCGCCAATATAGCAACCCAACACAACGACAGGCGACTTGGCATTCTTGGTGTGACAAGGGGCACACTAAGCATAACTTTTACCATTGTTTGCATACCTGCTATAAAAGTTTACTTTTAAATACATATTACTCTGATTTAATGAAACAATAGATATAACTTTCGAACCACACAAAATAAGATTAAAATTTGCTTGTTTGGATAAGAAAAGAAAAATTTCACTTTATCATTAATGGGACAAATGTAATAAGTAACAATATAATTTAACTGTACAAGAAAAGGCACATACTGTTATATATGTATCTTGCTAATGTACTTTAAATTGACTCTGTACTAGAAAAATTTTAAAATAAGTATTTTTATTAATTATATATATTTAAAATGAAAATAAATCAATTTTATGAAAGTCATTCTATTGTACTAAAGCATGTGTCATCATTCCCCAGTATTCTCATCATCTGAGAGATTCTATATACTGTAATTATGAGTTACCATATACAATTTCTGATTGAAATTCATTGAATATTTGATTAATTGTAGTTATAATGGTGAAGTTGGTGATGTAGTTGTTGGAAGAATAGTAGAGGTGCAGCATAAAAGATGGTTAGTTGATATAAATGCTCGATTGAATGCTATTTTATTACTATCTTCTGTTAACCTGCCTGGTGGTGAATTGGTAGGTAATGTTTGTCTCTTATTTAATATATTTCTTTTTGATTAAAAAATTTGTTTTACTGAAAAAACATTTTATTACTGTTTTAAGAGAAGAAAAACAGAAGAAGATGAATTAATGATGAGGCATCATTTAGAAATTGGTGATCTTATTAGTGTATCCTTTTGTAAAATTCTTGTAATTTTTGTATTGTTTTATTTCTATTTTGTGATTTTTAATTGTGTTTTTGAATGCTTTTGATTTTTAAAAGGGGAAAAATTTCCTTAACTGACAATTGTAGGCTGAAGTACAATCAGTATTCTCTGATGGTGCATTATCATTACATACAAGAAGTTTAAAATATGGAAAAGTAAGTTATACTAAATTTATAAATAATGTGATTGATAAACTTTTAACAAAATAAATAAGGAATAAAGAAAATTAATTTGAAAAAGAAATATAAGATAAGATTCTGCTTTTATCTAATTTTCATTTGAAGCCAAATAATATAGTTTTCCTTGAATATGGATCTTATGTGAAATAAATGTAACTATGCAAAAGGTTTCTTAACAAAATTCTTTGTTTTTCTGAACTGTGATAGCAGCTTAAGAATTCTTAGATAATTTACAGTAGTAATAATTATTATAGTCAAGAAACAATGTTATTGTGTTTTATTAGGATCAAATTTTAAAAGTATTCGAAACTGAAAAAATTTCAGTTTTAAATTGTAAATTTGATTTAATATTCAATTTTATGAAATTGTTGATTTATTTTTTAAAAATAAACTTTTGGATTTCGAATTTACTCAATATTTGATCATTATTACATTTTGTTAACAACACTTATGCTTTTTTAAAGTTTTAGTTCTTTTCCTTATGTATTACAATATCACTATTTTCTAAAAGTTTAAAAACGTTTATGTGAACTAATCTCTGCTTCCAAAAGTAATATTTTATTTTATTTATTTATTTTTAAAGCTTTCACAAGGACAGTTGGTAAAAGTGTCACCTTCTTTAGTTCAGCGAACCAAAACCCATTTTCATAATATTGTGAGTGGTGTGCAGTTAATTTTAAGTAATAATGGTTATATTTGGATTGCTCCAACATCAGGGGAAGATGTGGAAACTGGTGGCTTTGTTCAAAACTTAGAAGTAAGTCTTACTTATTTTCTTTTTATTTATATGTTCATTTATAAAGTAAATTCTTTAATTTATCTGGAGTTGTGGGTAATGTTATTTTTATTGTAAACACTGATCATAATATCTCAGAAATTTTAAAATATTTTATCCATGTATGTGTAAAATAATATATTTATTATGAATTATTTGTTTGTTGAGCTAAATGAGAAGGAAAGAAAAAATAGCCATCTCAACTATTCAAAAGAGTAGAAGATATAATGAATGATGAAAAGGTTTAATAATGTTCTGCATTATCTCTCTATAAAATTATATTTTATAGAAATACAAAGCAATGTGAAAAGATTGAAAGCTATTGCATTCTTTTTCAGATTATATTTATTGAATTTTTACTGTTGATTAATATTTACTGTTATTTGTTAAATCAAAATGTATCTTTTATGTTTATATGTATGTGGGTGTTAACTTTTCAAACTGTCTGATTAAAAAGATCTCAAAATGGAAATAACCTTAATTAATAATTTGTAACTCTTAGCAATTCTTTTTATAATTGTAAATCAGTACCTTTAAATTGCTAACCTTGGGACAAAATGTGTATTATCTCCCCCCCCCCAAATTATTGAAGAGAAAGCAAGAAATAATGAGAGGAGAGTAATATAATATTTAAAAAAATCTGTGAAAACTTAAGGGTTGTTATACATACATATATATAATATAATTTCTTACCTTATTATAATTAGCTAAACTCATACAAAAAATTTCCCCCCTCATTTAAAATTTTGAAATATTGCAGCTTAATACTGTCATATGCATGCAAAAGAGCTTGAATTGACTTTTGCATTAGCGACACAAAATTCTTAGAATAAAAAGAGAAAAATAGAATAAAAATATTTGACATGTCAAAATGGTGTTGAAATATTATTATAATTTATTGTATTTGTTTGTTGTAGTACTGTATGTACTTTATTAAATTTATTTGTAATTATTATTATTATTATTTACATAAGAATATTATACAAGCTGCTCAGCAATATTATACAAGCTATGGCAATCACTTCTGAAGATTGTCAATAGCCATCAAAAGAAACTAAAATTATATTAGAGCATAATTTTGCAAATGAAAATGTGGAAAATGTAGTTGCAATATGTAATAAGATGAATTATTCAAAAAATAATTATTAAAAATTCATTGCAAATAATTGAAAGATGATTTAAAATATCTGTAATGTTTTCTACTGAAATTGATCATTAATGTTTTTTTTTTTTTTTGAAGTAGATAAATCCATCATCTTAGTACAAGTGCATATTTAATGATGTGCCACTTTTGTGTATGTTACAAATTATTTTCAATAGTCAAATGACTGTAATTTATTTATAAATTCATTATTAATTTGCCAAGGATTTTTAATCTGCATTTCTTGTGTATTTCCACAATTTCCATTGTCTAAATGAGGTTTAAAACATAACGACCCCTTGCAATTTTTTTCCCCTTTTCTTATTTACCAACCATCTTTTGGGTTTATTGTGAATACATTTAGATAAAGAATTGGAATATGCAATCTTATGTGAAAAATAATATAACTAATTATATATATTTAGCAATTCTTTAAATATGTTTCAGTACATCTCCAAATCAGACCGAGAAAATATAGCAAGGTTAAGAAACTGCATACTGGCTTTAACTGCTCATAATAAGATGTTATCTGACACAATAGTTCTTTACGCATATCAAGAGTCTATGACTTATGATGTAAGTAGGAAAGATCTATCTTTTTCATTTTTATTTTGAGTATGTCACTGAGCCTCCCCCAATTTTTATCTCATGAACTATTGAGAAAAACTATTTATTTCTGAAATTGGATAAATATTTTAACATAGTTTATCTTTCAGATTCATTGTTCTAAAATTTGATTTTGTTAGGTATTATTGAACCGCATGTTACTCTTATAAAAATGTTCGAGGATTGTATATTCGTGCATGTCAGCATGCAATTGAAATAGTTCTTTTTTATTTTTGAGTTTTCAGAAAGTTCTTCCTGTCTACTCTTCTGTTCAAGAACTATATTCATTTTATAAATTTACTTTTAAGTTTATTTGATAATTTTGTTAGTATTTTCAGTGCAAATTAAAAGATTGCAGTGCATTGTTCATTTTTAAATTTATTGTGGAAAAGATGTATAGTTCTGTAGTTTATAGATTTAGGAAGGGAAATATCTTTTGTAATGCAATCACAGGATGCTCTAATGCTTAATTGCTTTTTGAACTTTAAAACTTATTAATTATTTAATAACCATTTATATGAATCTGATGATATGATCAATGCCAACTTGTCTTATTAGTAATTAAACATTTTTATAGTTAAATATATTTTGAATCTCTAACTATTTGTGGTATTATTATACATCACTCCCATTCTAAATTAAATCTATGTAGCATCAGAGGTGTTATTTATTTAGGAATGTATATATAGTGATAAAATGAATTAATTGTATTGTTCATAAACATTTAACACGTGATATTGAATATTTTGTGTTACTTTTTTATTATTTCTTGTTATTTATAATGTTTGATGCAATAGAAAATTATAGATGAAATTAAGTTAACACTAGATTTTAGTATCAAGAAGATGTTAGCTTCTATATAATATTCTAAATTCATTTAAAATCCAAGAGGAATTGTTAATGAATAAACTTATAACTTAAGATAACATAAAATTTATTTATTTTATTTATCATATTTTTATGTAGGTTACAGAGATTCCATATTTTTGTTTTATGTGTTTCAAGAAGTTTGTTTGGATTTAATATGAGTAAATTTGCTTCATCTTAAATATAAATGTTTTGAGTTGAAAATAAGTGTATATATCATCAAGACTGTCAAACACTCTTGCTACATATAGGCCACAAAGTTTATCTTTGCCCCTCTGTAAATATCCTCCCATTATGTATTAAAGTTTTTTTAATAAGCAAATATATTTATTTTTGCATTAGTTTTTAAAATTTCTAATTATAGATAAGTATTAATAAAGAAACCCTACATTCATTTATTTATTCTAAATTAATTACATTGATGTTCCATTACCCCAACTAATAATGTAAATATTTTTTTTTTTTGTTAAGAAAAAGTTTCTTTGCTCTTCTTCATTGATTCATAATTAATAAAAAAAATCATAGCAAATGGAAATAGTCATATGCTATGAAAATAATCGATGCAGTGTTATTCAGATTGTAATGCAAAGTTTGGACCTTTGAAAGTATTAAGCCAGTCATGTTTAAAAAAAGAGTGAAATTTTGTATATGAAAGTATTTCAATCTTTGGAAGTACTACAGTGCAAGCGATTATTTTTACTTAGGGGAGAAAATTGGCCTTAATCTATGATCAGTTTTAAAATTAATATTCATGAAGTAATTAAAATTGAAAAAAAAAAAAAGATGATAGAGAATAGATTCCAATTGTCAACAAGAAATATATTTATTTGTTAACTATTTTTTCTCTAATATTGTTTTTCTTTTCCTAAAATGCTTATTAATAATTAATAAACATGTCTTAAAAAATTAAAATTTTTAAAGTACTTTTGTGAGATGATCATTAATTTTGATCTAGTTTATTTTGGGCTTACTTGCATTTGAGTTTGACATTCTTGGTTTACATTTTTTTCCTTATGTATTCTGAAATTTATTTATCTTGATATATTTTTGAATGTTTATTATCATACAAAAATTTTGTCAGCTTCTGATATTTTGAATACCTTTTTTAGCCAAAACAGCTTTTGAAACCTGAAATAATGAAAGAAGTTGTTGATGCTGTGTTGCAAAGAATAGCATTGGAAGGTCAATAAATTGTATATTACTGTTTTGTTTGCCTTCAGACATTTTGTACTCTTGTATATAATTTATAAATTTTTGTTTTTATAAAATTTCGTAATTTATTTCAAGATTTGTTCGCATTTCATCGACATTTGCTTTGAGAATAGATTATTATTTAAAAAGGACTGTAAATGGCACAAGTAGGTTTTGTAAAAAAAATTCTTAATTTTGATGCCAAAGTATTAATGTATATTATATAAAAACTACTAATTTTTATGAAAAAATATTAAAGCATTTTTAAAAATGTAATCATGTTAAATTGAATTATGTTAATATCTTCTTTTAATGGATAGTATGAAAGATTAGCTTTTTCATATACACTTTTCATTTTTTTTAATTATAAGTCCACATTTTATATCTCATCTCAAACTTTTAATAATAGAAATATATAATATTATAAAATTGTCATTCAATAATAATGTAATTAAAAATAATTTTACAGTTGTATCAGAAGGTTTTTGAAATAATTGAAAGTAATATTTTTATTTCTCAATAATTGTTACTTATTGTTTTGCTTCAGTGCTTGGCAAATTTTAAAGGAAACTTTTTAATTTATGATATTTATTTTTGACACAATTACCCTTAAAGTCTCAAATGTAATAATAATAGTTGTCAGGTAATAGTTCATTTTCTGTGAATATTCTTCTGTATGCATAATTTACTTATTCTTTTGAAACAAATTGTTTAGCTAGATATCTACATCATTTTTACATAGAAGATATTTACTGGTTGAAATAGATAAAAGAGGGTAGATATTAAGTCTTTGTCAGAAGCAAAAAATACTCCCATCTAAAAAAAAGCATATGTTTTTTGCTTGCTGGGCATGTTTTAATGGATAGAATTTAATTAGACAATATTGTTTTTCCTGATTTTTAAAGATAAACCAAACTGTATAAGATTTCTTATATTAAATTTTCTAATAACATTGATTTAATTAAATATACAATTAAACTGATTTCCTTCTTCAATGGCATAATTATGAATGACTAGAGCTAATGTTCACTCATTATATTTGGTGTGGAGTGACAATACCACAAAAATTGATGTTGTAAATTTATGAAATTTTTGTGTAGAATATTTAAATCCGTGAACAATCTTGTGCAATCTATTTTCACTCCATACCAGGAGAAAGATTGATATCTGATTTAAGTATGTCATACTCAGCTTAAATACTCATTGGAATTTTAATTGGAATCTAGTTTCTGACTTGGATTTTTCATGCCTGGATTGAGGTAATGTTAAAGAAAAAAACTATACCTGATTGATTGGAGCTGTCTCACTTGATATGCAAGTTCCTAATCTGTCAGCATTTTAACTAGAAAACCATATCACTAATATCGAAAAATAATTAATGCACTATTTTTCAGGTTTTTGTTTTGTTTTGTTTATTTGTGTTGAAAAATTTCCAAAAATGAACTGACTTTTCAGTAAACAAACAAATTTCTTAGTAATTTTTCTTTGAAATATCTGTGTAAAATTGTAACTTTCAATTGCAATAAAAATTGCTGTTTATATTTCTACTAATAATAAGAAAGAATGTTATTCTACCCTGCAGATCTAAATTTAGAATAATGAAATTTGGCTGATATAAGTAAAAATTATGGGAAAGAAATGTGTACCTCAGAGCTAGTTTTAAATTTTGTTTTGTTCAAATTTAAAATGAAATTGTATTTTTTTTCCTTGATGATTCTGGAAAATGTAATATCACAAAAATGTTTCTTGCATCATTTGAAAATTCAAAACATAATTTCTACCAGTTACCATGTTAATAATAGTGGCTATCATGGCTGTTTGCAAAAGAGGTAGAGACTCTTCAATGTGACCATGGGGCAATACTGTATTCTCAAGTCGGTATTTATTAATTAATGGTGAAAGATATTAAGTTTACTAAATGTTGCATCAAAACATTTATGAGCTATATACTAACTTACTAAAAGAAAACAAGCATTTGCTTACGCTGTTAAATTTTCAGAAAGAAAAACGTATTTTCGCCAATCCTTCACCATTAATTAGTAAATATCCTGAAATCCTATTCTTGTTATATTTACTAATTTTACCTTCATCAAATTTTTTCTTTTACACCAGAATATTCCAAGCTATCATTCATCTTTAGAAAACGAATTCCAGTATATCTTTAACAGGTTCCCAGAATTCTCCTAAAATCTGTATCAAAACTAACGTTAAATACCTAAGGTTTATAATAATAAGTTCACGTTCTGTCATAATATCAAAGAATTTTTAGGTGAAATCAATATATTGCTTCTTGTAGCAGGATTCCAATCGAATTCCTCGCTGTCTAATAAAATTTTTGTTTACAATCAAATCCTTTAGAAACTTTATAATATATGCAATCCCAGTCTGGAGACTCACTATTCCAATAAATAATATTAATATTCAACTTATCAAAAATAAAGTACTAAGAACAATTATTAATTTTCTATGGTGCCCATCAGGAATTCTGCCATTCACTCGGATCAAAGAACTGAATCATACGAATTTGTCAAAAAAAATTAGTTTTGTACTCATTATGAATCATACAAATAATTTCATAGCTGACCAATATTTTGGTACTCGACATTTTACCAAAATCGGTTGATCCGTAGAGAACATCACCCCCTTGGAGCACTTTTCAAAATCACCAACTCCCTTCGTTCTTGCATTTTATCTCCCGGAGGAAGTTATCCAACGACAGCATCGGATTGCCATATTTGACGCTAAATATAATTGACGAAAAGGGAGTAATGTTCTCTCCTGTCGCACCCCCAAATCATCCCAGTTGTTTAAAGTCACGGCAAAAATTTATCAAATGGTAGCATATGGCGTTTGGAGTTGCAGTAAAATATTGCCAGGAATACATCTAGCGACTGTACATAAATGTTTTGTTTAGCCAACATTTATGCAATGGAAAACATAGCTATCTGTATTTTGAAACAAAATGGCCTCTTGTTTTTAAGCTGCTATTCAGATTAAACAAATGTTGTTGTTTTTTCTTTTACTAATAACTCGATAAGGTATTTCCCCTCTATTTAGAATGAAATTTCAGCTCAATGAAATTCTACCATTCTACACCTATTCTGGTAGAATCACCTATCAATTTCGTCAAATGACGAAAACGCGCCAAATCTCGTGATCGTACGAGGAGAACCGGTTTCTGATAGGTTGATTTTTTTTAAACCGCTGAATTTCAATTTGACTTAACAAATCAAAACGCTGGTAGTTAGTGAGTTTTGAAAAGTGTGCCAAGTAAAGGGGTGATTATCCTGTCGCACCAAATTTTTTTTTCAGCATTTCCCAGAAATATTTTTTTAATTCTAAAGCAACTCATATAAACTTTTGTTATTTTGTTGAATTATTTACCTAAGACCATATGCAAATATATTTCTGTCATTGCTAATTTTTTTGCAAAATAAAAGTTTGCAATATTGAAACCCTGCTTATTAATATTTAAAAAAATTTGTGCTTCCTTATCATAGCGCCTCTCTAGTTTACTTCACGAAGTTAGGATTACGGCAAAATCATAGTTATAGTTCACTAAATAGAATAACAATAAGGAAGTCCCACATTTTTTTTTGAATATAGCACATCAGAAATGATTGTAAAATTATAAGGTTTGTAAAAAAAAAAAAAAAAAAATGTTTTGATTGAAGAATGGGCAGTTAGTTAAAATGAAGTTCATTAAATATTTATTAGTTGTTAGATACGTATGAATTTATGTTAAGATAAAATAATGGTTACAAAATATGGTATGTTTCCTTTAGCTGGGCGCCAACGGACAATCGCCACATAATGTAGAATTCTTCCAAATTTCTTCGGGAATTTTTCACTGGCGCCCGGTTCACGGAAAATTACCGAAAATATAAATTATTTCTCTTACTATGTTTTATTTTGTTTTTATGTATATAATTCTTTCTTCACTTACAAAAAAGATTATATTAGAAAGCCGTTTTCTGGTATTTCAGATTTAATAAAATAATGGGAATGCTAGTATATTCAAATTATTTAAATCCTTATAATGTTATTGTTTCTAATCATCCATGATCTAGCGCCCGCTCGATCATATCTCATGAACCCAATCCTTATAGTAGTTACATAAATAAATTCAGATTACCGGTCAAAGATTAAGCATTAAAAATTTTAATTTAAAGCTTATAATTTGTTACCTATATCGTTGGTTTAAGTAATTACTAAATCGCCATTAGATATCAAAATAATACTTTCCAGTACTTTTTCGTTGGCCAGGCGCAAGTGAAAAATCGCCAAATAATATAGAATTTACTAAATTTCTTTGGCGATTTATCACTTACGCCCAGCTTACGGAAAAATACCCATTTTGTAATTGAACCAATTTATAAAGTGCACTATCAACAAATATTACAATCTATAATCCTATTTCCTTGCATCGCCAAAGCATTTGAAGTTGCACCAGTTTCAATATAATATTAAGAAATTGATTACTTTTTGAGACAAAACTACATAGCATTTAAAAGAATTAGATATATCAATAGTCCATTCATTTATTGAACATCTAGTAAATTAAATCAGTTATTACAAATTCAAATGTCATTAGGTTTTGTTATGTCGGATGGGAAAGTCACTGGAGATCTGTCTGCCTGTCTGTCCATTTATTTTCAATTTATTCGGCAACTGCTGCACTTTTCTTGGACTTCCTCCTTCGCCGCTTTCCACCAGATTTTTTCCCTCCAGAGGACTTCTTTCTGCGCCCAGACGATTTCCTACGTTTTTTGCCGCCTCCGGATGATTTTTTACGTCTTTTGCATTCGGATACTTTTCCAGTATCGCCAAGATTTTTCAGGATGTTTCGATCCATGGCCATCTTCATTATAGGCTTGATGGTTGCATCCAAAGCTCGGCTATCTATTCCGTACTGATTAGCGAGATATTTTTTGAGGTTATTCACTGTGCATGCATTCATTTTTTGCAGATGTGAAATGGCTTCGAAAACGGCGAGCCCATTTACTGTGGGCCGTTGTTGAGGCAATGAAGAGACAGCAGAATTTGCAAAGTTTTGATCCATGTTGTTTTAAATTAAAATCTTCTCGGAATTGGATTTGTAAATTTAGGTTTATTAATTTTAAAAAAATTAAACTCTCAGCTTCAAAAAACTTTTTGGACTAAAATTATTTCAAAGAATTTCTTTATATCACATCTCGTGTATTGAATGCTACATCACGAGTTTTGGATTTCACCAATTAAAATCGCAGTTTGTTTGGGAATTTAAATTAACCAGTAGTATTGAAGTATGTTTTTGAATATTTACTATAGTCGAAGTAGCAGTTTTTGTAAATACGTTATATTAAACTGACAGCAGTACGAACTGAAAGATAAAACTTGATTTTTATAGTATATATTTATATTTCGTTCTTTATAATTTTTTTATCATGTCAGAACATGATATTGTTTTATAAATGAGGTTTTGTGGCGTCAACAAAACCCCGTTGGCGAAAAATGAAATAAAGATTAAAATGAAATCTGCTATGCATATTTCAATGTATCATGTCAGAACATAATTTCTTGAATTGTCGTGCAAGTTAAGTTATGCTTTTATTTATTTTCATTATTTCATTGAATGAGTCACTTTAGTATTGCAAACGATCCAAAAAACTTTGTCTCACATTGATTGTTTAAAAAAGCATTACATTTCCTATTTATTTCATTTCATATAATCACGTGCTCAAAAAGACATTTTTTTAGGTTTTAATTGCTCTAGTCATTAACTTATTTTTTTTTAAATCGGAGCTTTTACAAATGTGATGGCAACACGTTATTAAAAGCTGATTTATTTTTTTTAAATACTCGTGCAGATAATAAAATTTCAATTTTTCGCCTACGGAAGAAAATGTTTATTTTTCACCTACGGATTTTTGTGGACGCCAGAGAACCTCACTCCCCCAAAAATATCAGGTTCTGACATGATAAAAATCAGTAGGTGGAAAATAAAAATTTTATTATCTGCACGAGCATTTGAAATGCGTTTTAACCAGCGGGAGTGGTCTATCCGAAACTTTCTCGCATACTCTCCAATAAAGATTTTATCCAAAGAAAACGCTTTGCATTTCATTCGTTGCAATAGTTACGAAATATTAAACTTTGGCCCTTTATTTAGGATTTTTACTGAATCTCTCGTTTGATACTTAGCTTTTTTTTTTTTTTTTTTTTTTTTTTTGCTATTAACTCCAAGCATATCGTAAATGAAATTCGAATTAATGTTTCAGGCGAGTATTTCGCAACCAATTGAAGCTATAACTTGACAACTAAGACTATTTGAAACCAAGACTTACTATTATCAAAAAATGACACTTCGACTTTAAATATATATCATTTTGTTTACTTGTTTCTTAATGTGTAGACCCGACAGATGTCAACTCTTTTTTGGATCTGGCTCAAAATTGGATCGATGTTAAAAAATAACCATAGATGTTAAAAGTGCGCTAAGAATATTATCAATATAGCTGTTTTCGTTTTTGAGTTATCACGTTAACTTATATTCGAACCGTCGGGGACAGATTGAACAGACTTATTACAAAATTTGATAATAATCTATAAATTTAGAGTAAACACCGTACACCAAATTTTACCCATTCACGTTAAATGTGTTTTTGAATTATCTCTGTAATAGACAGAGATATTTTTAAAATTGCATGTTTTGAATTCAGGGATATCTAAAACGTATAGTTTCGTCCTGATTACGAGTTCGAATTTTTTGTCGGTTTCAAAACTTTATACTTTTTATGAAAGGAAATGAAAGATTTTTTCAAAAAAATTATACCATTTTATTAATTTTTGATTTTATTTTATTTCATATTTATAATAGTTTTGAAATTTCAATGCGCATAATTAGCATGGGCTAAGTCCCCCCCCCGAGATTTCTAGCTGTTGTTTGTTGAATATAATTCCATTTTAAAATAATTAAATCAAAATTGAAATCTGCTATGCATATTTCAATGTATCATGTCAGAACATCAGTTTTTGAACGACAAATCCTTGAAAACGTTTTACTTAATTAAAAAATCTAATATACTTTTAAAAAATATATATATTAATGTCTGAAGAAAACATCTCAACAAAAAGTGGCTGGTTTTACAAGCGTATGGATTAATCAAACAATTTAAATTATTTTCAGAAAAGATTTTTATTCAAGTATGAAAAAAGCTTTCATACAATTAAAAAAGCTAAAAAAATTATCTCAACAAAAAATGGCAAATTGGAGATTAAAAAGATGATTTATTTCGAAATTGCAATCACTTACCAATAATTTTGAGTCTTCTAAGGCCTATTTTTGAGGAAGTTGAAATCTAAAATTTCAATTCTTTGCCCACGCATTTTTATTGACGCCAAAAACCTCATCCCAAACACAACACTTGTTCTGTCATAATAATAAACAAATTTGTTATTTTTCCGAAATAAATACTTATTTATAGTTGTGTGGCATTCTTAATTGTTCACATTGCATCTTACACCGTAAAAATGATTTATCTGTGAGTTGATAGCGAATTTTGCTGTCACTGGAATTCTATTATTGTGGCTGTTAATATTGAAATGCCTAATAACGACAGTTGAACATTTTACTGTGGAAGTTTCACTTGTCAAATTCATCGTACTAATTCCATTCCCAATGATTATGTTTCAAACCACTGAGAATAATAAAAAACAAATAGCTAGGGGAACAAAATTCTTTGTTTAGGCAAAGCTGAAATAGACTATTGTATTAGTTTGAAATCTAAGGCATTCAATATTTTTTGAATAGAAAAACAGAATTCTTGTTTAAAAATAGTCGCGAAGTTAAACCCTTATATTTAAAGGATTACAATTAAAGATATTATCAGAAAATCTCATTTCAAAATGTATACAAAGTTTAACGAACAATGAACAAGTAACTGCTGAGGATATTCCATTAATTTTATTCCTTACTCTATGGTATAAAAAAAGTAATAAAAATTTTTTAATTATCCGAATGATCATTACTCAGAAACTACTAAATTAATTTGGACCAAACTCTTTCGACCAAAAAAAAATTCAACATACTTTTAAAAGAATTATTCGGTATATTTAACTTGAACTAATTCATGGTAAAATCATGATCTTAATCGAAAATTATTATCATCTGCTCTGCTGTTATGCCTCCATTTTGCATATTCTTCTTACATTACATTACACACAGGCATAACTTTAGTACGTCAGTTAGCTATAATCCAATGATATGAATCAATTTAATAAATTTATTTAAAAAATAATTCTTTAACATTCAGTTAAGTTAGAAGCGTTATATCTCGTAAAGGTTATAAGAAAATTTTTAAAATCCTATAAAATTTTAAAAATTCTCTTTTAAAAATTGCATAGCATAGTTTTAAATAAATAGAAATGAAATTATAAAAATGGCAACCGAGACAATACATTAATTTGTGAATTTCTTTACTAAAGCAGAAATATGCAGGAGAAAAAAAAAAAACCGACAGTAAATCTTCAGTTATTATGTGAGAAGTTGTTTGAATTTATCGAAACATTATTATGTATTTCTAAAAATTACCCCAAAATAAATTTCTTAAATATTGTTAAAAGTTTAGAAAAATTTGCAAGTCGATTGATATAAAATAAAATAAATATCTTAGAAACAACATTTTTTTTCTACTTTTTTGCATACAAAGTACAAAAGAAATATCATTATTATCTAGCCATTCAAACTCGGTCAAACTATTGGAGTTTGGTCAAACCTCACTTTTCAACCATATATATAAAAAAAAAACTTTTATGTCATTATGTATTTTTGGCATTTAATAGTACATTTATTATTTGCATTGACTATTAAGTTTGAAACATAATTTCCTTAGTCTTGAGATGTACTAATCACCAAATGAACAGAGGGAGGTAAAATAACACTGATCAAATCGTAGATTTGTAAATCAATGTAATTTGTGATTTTATCGGTAGCCTTATCTTTCGAAATAATTAGATAAATATGGGTATCAATTTATTAAAGCACACTTTGATATGAGAATTTAAGGTTAATTTTAATTAAATCTAATAAAACACAAATAATTGCCCCTATTACTTTTACTCATTGACCCATGCAGAGGGCAGATATTGACTGAATCTTTTGATTTGCCTGGCATATAAGTTAATTTACCAGATTAATGTTTCGTTCGGAAGCCACAGGATAAACATTATAGAACGAATTTCATACTTTTTAAGTAAGATCGAATGGTGAAGATACCAGTCGTGTTTTCGCACTAACTTTCTATTCGAAAGCTCTTGAATCTTGTAGAAAATTAATTCACCTATCTATACAATAATCCTTTATTGGAATGAACTTAAAGCTGACATAATTTATTCAATCAAAAAGGAAGGCAAATAAAAGATTTTTTTTAGCTATCCTCTCAACCGCCCACAAAGCATAGTGATAAAAAGTTCAAACCTAGTTTGTATGGAACTTTTACAAAATAAATTAAAACATGTAAAGAAAGATTTAATAATTATATAATTTTAGTTTTTAATTTTACAAAGATAAAATTTTCATAAATTGAGACAATCTAGTTATTGCACGATTAGTTTCATAAATATTCGTAGCCGTAACCACTAAGCGACACACGGTTTCTTTCGGTGGAGTTGGAATACTGTAATGTTATGAAAATAATTTCAATAAACTTTTCTTAAAATATTATTTTGAGTGAAAAATAATCAAATATCCAGATAGAGTAAAAATTAGCCATGAGTGCTCCAACATTTAATGATGCTACTGATGAAGAACAGGTAATATTTCTCTAAATATTCATTCATTGTATTTTCATGGAGTTCTTCATATGTTAACCATCATAACATATAGATATATACTTTATCTATTCATTTGACAATTTTTATTAAGTTTTAAATGAATTAGGTCAGAAAATATAGATAAAAATTGTTATATTTTCGTGTGATTTGCAATTATTAAATAGGACAGTCGTTACTTATACTATTTCTAACTAGTGTTTGTTTTTGTCATCAGCTTTCATCTTTGAAAACAGTTAATATTTTTATCTTATTTGATGTAATTCGTTGAATATGTTAATGTTTAGACTGTGTATGAATTCTTAAATATTTTGTGCTTTGAAATTTTTTTGCTTATGGATATTGGGTACTTTTAGATTGGCTCTGTCAGAACTTAATTCCTTTTCTGATTGCCACGAATTATTTGTGATATCGAAATTAATTGTAAAAGAACTCCAAATACAGATCTGCTCGTTTGTAATCAATTACAATTGTACGGAATTTTATTCAACATTTATACATTAATTTCATGTTATAGTTTGGACCAGTGAAATGTATGTTAATATCCAGCTATTTGCTAGAAAAATGTATAGTAAAAAATACAGGTTTCATTCATATCATTATAAATTTTTTACATCTTAATTTGAAATTGTTATATATTTCAATTAATATGATATTGTTGTATAATTGCTGAGTTATTTCAGTGATGATATCATCATAAGTTTTAATTAGTTTGCCTGATGGCTTAACATTTTTTCTTCAAAAACTTTTTTTATTATTTCTTGCTTTTTAAATAGAATATGTTTCTATTAATAAGTTCAATACTACTTATTAAGAGTTGTAGCATGCCTGAATTTTTTAAATTCAACTTCTGATATTTACTTTTCTAGTAGATCTGTTTCTCTAATGTTTGCGCTTCAGAAGCTGTGTGTTCAGCTGTTTGCAGAAAATTATCAGCACTTTGCTAAATAAACCATTGTTATTGACTTCAAAATGTTACTTGCATTCTGAAGCTGTGATTGATTTTTGATTTTATATATATATATTCATTTAGCAATAGATACATTTATTTTTTATTTTTGAATTATTTATTTTTGTCATTTTTTAAAATTAAAAATATATATGAAGTAGGAAAGAAAAAAAAGATACCCAATAACTTTGAATTTGCCTTAGTTGGGTGTTTATTACATTTAGAATTCATGATTTTACTGATATTCAATTCAAAATTATTGAGGGAAAAAAATGAAGTTATTTTCTGTTTCATTTCAAATAAAATCAAAGAATATACTGAAATGTCAATAATGTTAAAATGGAACTTGCCCACCATTCATTATTTGATCCTTAAACATACTATGACTATATATATATATTTTTTGATTTAAAGTGTACTTTAAACGTAAAGCTAAGTGAAACTGGAAGGATTAAAGTTAAGCACTTTATATTTTCCTATTGAAATCTTTTTTTACATTCTTGTTATAGTGGATTTGATGTTCAGTTAAAAAGAAACCTATAATGAAGTCTCATCAGAACAATTTTGCATAACTTCATAAGATTTGCAAAATTATATTTCTAACTAATTTGGCACATTCTTAAGGTCTCCAAGTATTAGTTACCATCAGGAAAATAAAAGGAATTTAAAAGTCTACTGTAAAAACTGGGAGAGAACAGGGAATTTTATTCTCTACCCCCCCCCTCTAAAAATGCTCGGTAAACAATACTTTTCTGTTATCCTTGTGCAAGCAAAAAATCACCAATTAGTGTAGTATTCTGCCAAATGAAATTTGGTAGAAAAATCGATAAATAATGTAGAATTCTGTTGACTGTTCTGTCAATTACTTCGCTTGGCGACTTGACTGGCGTATGGTTCACAGTTGGGGACATTTGCACCCAGTTAGTGATAAAGTATCTAGTAAACATTGCAAGAATAAAAGAACATTGCCATAGCTCTAAAAGAAATAAACCATAGAAAACCATAAAAACTGTTAAACCATAGAAATTCTTCACTTTCCTACCTACAACCTTTTTTTTTTCTGCATGAATTACATCAATTTCAAAGATTGAGAAAAACTACTATTATTGGAATAGTGACTTGTTAAAAAAGCTTAATTAAAAAATTATTTTCTGTTGAAATAGTTACATACATTTTGGAATCTAATATATGTATTTATAAAATTATTTTCTATCAATCTTTGACATTTGGATATTAACTGCATACCAATTGCTAACTTGAGATTCACCTACATGTTTTTGAAGAACATAGTTAATAGAAAACACATTTGGGGATCAATAACAGGTATGCTGTTAATGTGCAAGTACTCAATCATTTAATAATTTTCCTAAAAGCGGAGAAGGATTTCGAATTTTACTTTCAGTTACAGTTACCTTGGTGTTAATATAAGAGAAATTTACAAAAAATATATACTTAAAGTTAAATTGATGGGTTTGGAATTCTTTTAAATGTAATCAAACGATTCCTTCATTGATTACATACTGTTACAGTTCCATTATTTTTATTGTTTATGGCAATAGCTTTCAGAATTAAAACTTTGACAAATTATAAATTTGTGATTGATTTTTTTTCATATTTTACTAAACTTGCCTTTTTTTTTCCACTAAATGTGCTTTTCTTAAGATTACTACTGTTCAGAATTTTCTTGTTTTTTAGTATTTTTTGGACTAAATATTTGAGAAATATTAAATTTATACAATAAGTATCAAACTTATTATTTGTTTATTTTCAGTACCTTGATCTCCGAAGCCATTTGAAAAGTCTTGGTGCAGATATATCTGAGGAAAATTCTGAAGCCGGATATTTGGCTGATCTTCAGGATGTTATAAATGTGTGCGACTTTTGCTTCAGAGAAGCTAATGAAACAGGTAAAGGAAGAGCTATATTAGTTGATAGAGGAATTTATTCTGTATTATATCATTCTTTCTTTTAATAAATAATATTTAAAAATTCTCTTATTTTTTTAGAAATTAAAAATTTTTGAATAAAATTCTGAAACAATTTTTATTTATCAGATTAAATTTTTTTTTCTATAAGTTAACATTTAATTCAGTGAAGAATTATGCATTATCATTATTTTGCATTTTTATATATTGTTATTTTATACTTGTGTATTGATAAATATATATTTAAGACAAATTCAAGTGGTTCGAATTGTAAGAATATGATTTGAACCACATTTGAAATTCTAACAGTTATTATCTGTATAATCTTGGCACATGTTTTTTGACTTAGTGGCAAAGTCTTGGTTCTATGACTGGTGGTACATAAATTTAAAACTTAATTTCATCAAATGACTTCTGTGCCCATTAAATTCAATAGTATCAAACATCCTTCTCTTTGTTGTGGAAGTTTGCAGAGCCTCTTCCGACTATGATTTGAAATGAGACATTTTACTAAAGATTAGTATTAGATATCAACTTCCTGTGAGTTCAAAATGGAAATATAATTATAAACTGTTTCACCATTTTTTAATTAGCTGTCATATTTAAAGTCTATAATCTATGAGACTATACTGTTTTAATATGTATAAATATAATTGGGCAACTTGCAATAAAAAAATCATGAAATAGGTATTCATTTAATTTATGCCATTTATTATTTATAATGTTATACCTTTTAATTTCTACCATTTAATCTTGGGAAAGTACTTAAAAAATTAGTCTTGTCATACACCTTCAATTTAGGAATACAGAAACCTTCCATACTTTTGCACCTTTAATAGATACATTTCACAAAAATAGATGGTGGGGGGGAGAGAATAAAACCTGAAGAAAAACATTCTTATTTACTGCATATCTCCAATCAAGATGTGAAGTTACTCATTCTGTAGAAATCACTGTTTTCTGAAATGAGCCATTGCTTTTTTTATTTCATAAAAAAAATACTAAAAATTATTCATTTCAACAATATTTTTTGTGAAATTTGTTGTTAATTTTCAAAATATGAATGTTAGATGAGAAGTGAATACACACAGTACTGATGCATTGTGCGCTTTGTTTGACTTGATGTACCATGTAGTTTTTACCTAAAAATTAAAAAAAAAAAATGCTTTGCTTATTTATTTTAAAGCATCAAATATATGAATGTAAATGCATATTGCGTTCTTTTTGTACTCTTTAAATTTTTCTATTTGAAATAGGTTGAAAAAAAATAGTTATATTTTTTTACACTCAAACACATTCAGTGAAATTTGAAAAAAATTACATATGATTTAGTTTATTTAAAGAAACAGAATTAAAGAAAATTGAATGAGTTTTTACTCTCAGAAATGGACAAATAAGCTTGTAATCTTTGAAATATTTACCATAGACTGATTAACTATTTTTTTTTTTCCAAAATAGTTGAAAACAATAGTAGCTGTTAGCATACATTTTCACAATTCAGCTGGTTATGCTAAAATAACAACCCTATATGAAATATTTGTTGTCAAAAATTAGAAGGTTATTCCTTCATTTCTAAAGGAAAAATTGAACATTCTTGTAACACTATTTCTTTCAGTGAATTATATTTCATGCGAATATTTGTTTTATTGATTTTCTAATATCATTACAAAAAATTATATTCTCAACTTGTAGATTTAACATCATAGAAATTTTTTTATCATACATTGTTTGGCTTATCCGCTACATCAGTATACTGTGTGTAGGTGTTTTCCAATTCAAATTCAAGTCATTTTATTAATTTTTGCACTTCACTGCGATGCTCACCTAGTTGCACTTTTTAGAGCTTTAATTAGGCTGTGTTCTAATTGATGGAACACCCTTTGAATAAAGATAGTTGAGTACAACTTTCAACAAAAGATAACCTGTGTGCTTAGTTGGGCTTAAATAAGTTACCAACAATTTTTTAAAATTTGATTACTTAAATAAGTATGACATTTAAAAGGTAAAGTGCTTCAAAATGTTAAGTAATGATACTGACCTTTTTTTTTTGTGTTTTATATGATTTTATATTTTTCAAAATTGTAATGCAATATTTATTGCTTTTTAGATGCTGAATGCACTTTGAACAGTATTGTATCATTGCTGATTATGGTTCCACAAACTGAAAGCGAACCTCTTGTAAATTTATTCTGTGAAAAATTGACAAGAGCACCATCTTTGAAGATGGGATGTGTTGCATTTAAAGTGTAAGTCAAATATTTTGTTTGCAAATTATATTTCTATAAAGATCTTATGTCAGTGCAGAATTCTCAGATGATAGAATCAGTTACACTATTTTATGCTACACGTTTTTTTTATGAACCCTTTATATATTAAACATAGTTGCAATTTTTGTTGAATTTATGAATAATAGATCTATTTGTTGTTGATAGTTATATATTTTTTTCTCTTATTCACTAACTTACTTTATTTTCTCTTTTTCACTATTTTTTCAAAATCATTGACAAATTGATTAAAGTGATCTTTAAGTAAACTTGACGACTTGGTGATAACTAATTGGTATTCTCCCCTTTTTTCCATAAACAGTTTCATTTATACCCCACTGGATGTATATAAAAATTTAGATTTTTAACTCTGATTTTATGGAATATTTGTAATTAAGCCTGTATTTAAAGTAAAGTATGTAAAGTTGTTTAGTTTTTCTAAATTATACTTTTTCTCCAGTTTTCCTGAGATTTTTAAAAATTTTACTTTAGATTACAAAATCTGTTTGCTGGAATTGGTGAGCACTCGCCTCTTTGCTATGATGTGTATTTCAATCTCACCCGTGTGGCTGGCCAAACTGACAATGTCAGTTTGATTTTTAAAGACATAGATAAGGTAAGTAAATTAAATACTTAACTTTATTTGTATTTAAGGCTTATGATGTATATTTTTAAATTTGCTGCTAGAATTTTTGCAAAAAATTGCTTTAGATGTTGCACTGAAACAATTTTATTATTAAGAGCTAAAAAAATATGATTATTAAAATTTTTTTGACCTGTTATGATGGTATTTCGATGTAAAATGAGTTGAATATAGATTAATTATGTAGTTAACAGTTTAAAATATTTGGTAATGCTAAGAATTATGTAAACAATTAGCATATCACAAATTTTTTACTATTGAATTAGATATTTTCCATTTGTATTATATGTATTATATTAAAATTTACTAATGCTATTTTAGATATTCTGCTTGCTTTTACTAAAGATACTATTACTGTTATTCTTTAAATTTATACTTGCTTATTTTATATTCTATTAATATTTAATAATGAATCGAATTTTATACTTTTAGCTTAAATCCTGGTTGACTGAAATGAAAATTCCAACTGAAAAGACACAAAAACTTCTACGTTTGCTACATGAAGTTTTAGTTGAGAGCAAACTAAGGTAAAAAAAAGACACATGTTTAGTGATATATATATATAAATTTTTGTTATAGTATTTTTAAGTATATTTGCTGGAAAATGCACATTCTAAAAGTTAAATTAATTGCATTAAAACTTTTAAATATTTATTCTTTGTGATAACTTTTTATAAATTTTAAGCATTTTAATTCTTTGCTCTTAATCAAACTTAATAATAATTACAGATTATCCTCTTTATAAATAGAAACAATTAAATAAGTTTAAAGGCTAGTATTAATTTTTTTGCAATATTCATTTACAATCCCCATTTATATTTTAAACCCCTTCAAATATTTCTGTGCTACTGATTAGTGATAAGTGTTGAACAAGATTGGAAGGTATTTATTTTGCCATTTTCAGACAAAAATATCTGAATAAAATTGTATCTTTTAAATAAAAATAATTTGTTATAGTTTTTTCTAAAAAAAATAATGTGATGGATATAAACAATGTAAAAAAATAAAACAATTCTCTATCAATTATTAATTCAGTAGACTTTGACTTGTTTGAACATTTTTAATATGAAACCTTTAGCAACTTTAATTTTTTCTCTTTTCCTTTGAATTTTCTTTTATTATAATATTTTTATAATTTATTTTGATTAATCTAAAACAATTTAAAAAAGTGTTGATAATTTTTTTTATTTCTTAAATGTTTGAGCCTCTAATGAACTTATTCAATTAGAAATGCAATTTCTCCTTTTTTTGATTTCTATTATTAACATTAGTTTTGAATTCTGTTAATTTTCAAATCTTATTTTATTATTGCATTCAAAGTGCCTTATATTGCTTCTTCATTTAATTTACTTATTGAAATAAGTATATAAAAAATTAGCATTTTTACATATCTGTATATTTAATTTATCAATGTTCTGTTTCTACATCAAAGCGGTTTTATATTGATAATAAGCTTGACTTCAATTTTTAGTTAAAATTTTGAATTCTTAGATTGTTTAATACAAATTTTACTTTGCAAATATACATATTTGATATATTTTTTTAAAAAACAGTGACATGGCTGCCAAAGTTATGATTGAATTGCTTGGCACTTACACTGAAGATAATGCGTCACAAGCTAGAGATGATGCTCACAAGTAAGAAATTGTACCATTCTATAGAAATAATAATTTTTAAATTTCAGAAGAACTTAATGTAACACTGGTTTGATATATATAGTTTTGTTGATGCCCCTCACCTTTAAAAATGTTATGTTCCATCAAATAAACTAAATTTCTTTTAAATAGAATCTTTGGTTTATAATTTTAAATCAAAACATATCTAGTTGAAATCTAATATAAACTAATCAAGGTCGGAGGCAAGTAGGATCTTACAAGGATTAAAAAAAATCAAATTGTACATCAAAGTTAAAGATAATTGTAAAGCAAATAAAAGGTTCTCTTCTTGTTCGTCTTTATCTTTTCTCTATGTAAAGATATATATATATATATATATATATTAATGATTGAAGGCTGAATCTTAGATGTAGACCAGTATTTATTTTACAGAAAGCTTATTTTTCATATTTTTTTAAAAATAGTGTAGTTTTTAAAAATAGTTCAATAAGTACATACATATTTATTATTAAATATACATATTTATTATTAAATATACATATTTATTATTAAATATTTATTATTACACATTTATTTACATATTTATTATTAAACATACATATACATATTTATTATTAAATATAACTGACAAATTTTTACGAAGTTTGTCTGTTGGATTTGATTCAGTTTTTAGAATTTGGGTGCACTTTTAATGAGATTTTTGCAAAATTTGTTATCTTATTTTATATTTTCCTAATTGTAATGAATAATTTTGTTTAATTTTAGATCATAAAAGATGTAAAATGAGTTATTTAAAAGAAATTAAGTAAAAAAATTTGAGATGAAGAATACGTCTATTACATAGATAATTTATTATAACTTTTTTTCCCTTCTAATTTTGTGTTTTTTTTAAAAATCAAAATTGCGTTATTTTTGTGGGCAGGCAAATTGCCATAGCTGAAGGTAAACAGCAATACATAAAGCAATGAATTTTAGAATTTTTATCTTTTCTGTGAAATGCTAAAATTGCTGACAATTTATTTCTGATGTACAGGAATGCAGTTTTTAGTCTAATCGCAACAAATGCCTTGTTTGCAATTATTCCATTGTTACTATTATCAGTTTTATCGATCCAGTTTTGCGCATGTGTGATTTGAAATTTTTAAATACTACTTGATGGCATTAAACAGCAGGGGTTGAAGCATGTGGTTAATGTTTTTATACTATGCCATGAGATTCGATAGATCTGTTGGTGTGAACAAACTCGGAAGTTCGGCTCTTTGGAAAGTCCTTGTATGACTTAATGGGAGAGTTTTTGTTTATTGCTTTGCTTTTTTGACTTGGAGAATATGTGAAAGTGTGTCCAATTGGCTATTTCAGTGTTTGCAAGAAAAATTTTCTTGGATGTTATGTTGAAGTTTTTGGGATTTGTTGTAAAGTTTCTGTAAAAAAATAAATAAATAAATAAAATGAGGGGCCTTTTGAAATGTAACATTATAAGTAAAGGGTGATTCTAAGAATAGAGAATTAATTTTAATTGCTGCTTTCATATGATTTTTTTTCTTCTAAAATTAAATTTTAATAGCTGAAAATACCTGGGCCAGGGGTGATATTCTGTTTCTGCCATTTTGTCTTGACATTTAGTTCTGTGACTGTTTCTTCTCCATGTGCTGATTTTCCATAGAATAAAGAAATTCTATTATTTGTTAATTCCTACTTCTCTGAATTATTATTAGTATTATTTGTTCAATTTTAATTTATAATTTTAAAATATTTTATAATAGATTATATTTTTTAATACCAAGTTTTTATTAGCTCTTTGATTATACACATACTCTTTGTAATAGAATAATTTATATTTTGGGGTATGAATATAGTATTTTTGTATGTAATACATTGATGTTCTGTTTCATAATGTCAATAAATAATAAGCACTGTTGTATAAGACCCTTTATCCTGGGTGGCATTTCTCCATTTTGATTTAAAATAAAACTTTTCTGAGAATTTTTCTATAGTAGAAGGGGGGGGGGGAGAAAGTTTTAAAAAATTTACTGTCTTGCACAATTTTGATAATTTGAGCTTTGCTACTTTCTTATATTTGATACTGGGTAAGTATCACAAAGCTTGGAAGATTTTATTCTTTTTCTGTGATTGCAACTTTTTTTTTTATTTATCATGGAAGTTTTCATATCATGAGCATTTAAGGCAAATTCAATAAAATCTAGTAATTGTTAGTGTTAGTGCATTTTCTTTCTTTTTTTTTGTGTGTTATTAGTTTTAAATTCTGTCACTTTTTTTTTCTTTAATAAAAGGGTTGGAAAATTTTAACACATGATTATAATTGCCTATACTAATGTCAAATTTGGATCATATTTTTCTAGATGCATTGTGACTTCCTTGGGTGATCCTAATGCATTTTTGTTGGATAATTTGCTGGTCCTAAAGCCTGTAAGATTCTTGGAAGGAGAACTTATCCATGATCTATTGACTATATTTGTATCAGAAAAGTTATCGGCTTATTTGCAATTTTATGCTGCAAATAAGGACTTCGTTAATTCATTAGGTAATATACTGTATTTTATTTTCATATTTGTGTTAATTGGTTGAAATTTTTTTTAATGAAAATTTTTTAAAAGTAATTTTTACTTTTTGCCAGTGTTTTAGTTTGATTAAAGATCCCCCCCCCCATTATAGACAAACATATGTTTCAAATACACTAAAATATAAACATATCTGTAATTTGTTAGTATATATACTCGGTAGTTGCATATTTTTTATCTATTCTTAGATTATTTCTTGATCTTTTATTATGTTAGAACATGATGTTTGTAGTATCAACAAAAATCTGTAGGCGAAAAATAAAAATTTTACTATCTGCACAAGCATCTCCAAAAATCAGCTTTTAATAATGTGTTGCCATTGCATTTACAAAAATAAGTTAATGACTACTGCTAATAAAACCCAGAAAAATGTCAATTTCAGCATGTGATTATATGAAGTGAAATAAATAAGAAATGGGACATATTTTTTTAAATAATAGATGCGAAATAAAGTTTTTTTCGACAGTTTGCAATACTAAAGTAACTAATTCAATGAAACAGTTAAAATGAATAAAAATATAATTTAACTTGCATGAGTATGTGGTGCTTGGCCATTCAAGCAATTAAGTTCTAACATGATACATTGAAATATGCATAGCAGATTTTATTTTAAGACTTGAAGATTTCAAAATCTGACAAATGTGGTACTGTAGCTATAAATAATGCTGGCAGAAGATTCAAAACATCATGTACTATTCTCTCTCTATATATATATGTAGTTAAATTGAAGTTAATGATGTAAGTCTCCCTCCTTCTTTTCTTTCTTTCTTTTTTTTTTTTTTTTTTTTTTGGTTTTTAAGAAATTTAGGTAAAGAGGTACTGTTGAAAAAACTTTACATTCTCTTGCTTGGGATTTTCACCTCTATCTAATTTTAATATGGGATTCAGAATTGTAAATATAAATAAAAAAATGTTAAATTTTATTGAAAAACTGAAGTTCAACTTTAACCTATCCAGGTATTAAAAAGTCTTGGTACTTCTTAATTTCCAAATATAAAATCTTGTATACTAAATTTAATTTATTAGTGCAAAAAACATTGAGAGATTAATCCATTTTGAATTTTAATATTGAAACACATTATTTGCATTTTCCCTCAAATTTCATAAATGTAAACATTGCATATTAATGTTAATATTTATGTTGTGTACTCAGAGATCTACATTTTTTGTATTTCTAAATAGGTGAAAGTTTGTTACTACTATATGTTACACATTCAAGTTCACTTCAAATTTGTTGTGTAAATCTTGCAAAGTCACATTAAGTTTGAAGAATTTTGAAGTAGTATCTAAAATATATATATATAGTTGCTAAAAAGTATTGATTTATTATTTTTTATTAAATTTCTTTTAAGCATTAAAAATATGATTAAAATAGAATATATATATATATTTTTTTGAAAAGCTTTAATAAATTATGTATCATTTCATAAAAGCAGTTAAGTTTTCTTGTGTACATTTTAATGAACAATTTTGAAAAAAGTTCCAGTTCGCAACTATCTTGATATTTTCTCTTCTGTAACAGTCATTATATTTCATAAGGTAGCAAATTTAAATATCTTGATTAATTTATTGTACAGGAACAAGATAAGTTTCATGTGTCCAAACATAAATGTAGAGAACATTAGAGTCTTTTATAGGTCTATCCCATGAACAAAATCTTCAAAAAATGAGACTCCTGACCTTCATGCAGATGGCTGAGACACAAAAAGAAATTCCATTCAGTGTTATTGAATCTGAATTGCAGATAAAGCCAGAAGAGGTTGAAAGTTTTATTATTGAAGGTAATTATGCTATGTTTATTAAATTAAATGTACCAAATGCAATTAATAACAAGCAAAATGGCAATTTTTTTATTAGATAAAGCTAAAGTAATTATTTATTGTTTTAGTTCTCCGAACAAAGTTAGCTCGAGCAAAAGTTGACCAACTTCAGCAGCGTGTTCTTGTGAGTTCAACAATGCATCGAACTTTTGGCAAGCAAGATTGGATACATATACGTGACACTCTTGTTCAGTGGCATAGTGACTTCAGTCAAGTTCAGGGACACTTGCTTGGAGTACTGAGATCATCTTATGAGAGTGTTGCCAATGTACAAGGTTAAAAATTAAAATAAAACTTTTATTTGATATTTGTTCCATTCTAAATTGATATAAGATTGTTTCTTTGATTTAATTAGTCATACAGGCATTGGAACAAATTTGGTTAAAAAGTTCGGAAAATAGATTATTTTTAAAAAAATCTACAGATTAATCCATGATCATATATATATACACTAACATTTTGAAAACTGAAATGAGGGATAGAGTGGTCACTTAATTGTTTTTAAATTTCATTATAAATTCCTTCCTTTTATTGGATAGTGTATTTTTAAATAAATGATAGGAAACAAAGCAAGATGAAGAATGTTTATTATAGCAACTTGTTTTCTTGCACATTCATACAACAATATGAGAACTGTTCATCAAAGAGATCGTTGAACAAAAGTTGAATCTTTTTAATTTTATTTCTTGGGTAACTAAAAAAATTTTGCAAATAGCCTTTCAAAATATCATTACTGATTGGACAATTCTCTAAATGTTATTTAAATTATCACACACATGCAAATATGTAAAATTCATTTATACTTTGGCTACTAGAACAATACAAATAATTCCAATCTTTTTTAGATTTTACAATCAAGCTATATTAATCTTTCTCATAACTCAGTATTCTAATTTAAAAATTTTGATAATGTTATAAATAAATAAATAATATCTTATAGCTTTTTTTTCTCTGAAGAATAATGTGAAGTTTTAGATTTTATATCATGAACTTAAAATAAAGTATTCTTGAAAATTTCAGCTCAAAATATCGTAAAGAATAAGAAAACTATATTAAAATCATGGGTTGTAAGCAAATTTTTTTCTATAATGAAGAGAGAAAGATTAGACATTTTCCTTGTCAGTGACATTAAATGCATTTTATACAGAGAAAAAAAAGATTTAATAGCATTTTACTTGCTTTATAATATTGTACAATCATGATTCAGAGAATTGCCCGTAGTATTATGCATTTGTTACAAGTTTTATTGTAATATTTTTACAATCTTTATTCACATTTATAGGAGAAGTTTCATTTTGGAATAATAAGTTGAGAAATTATTGCTAAATAACATCTCGCTAAGCCAACACACATGGATTTGACAGCACTATCCAGCTTAACAATAAATAAAAGTATTATTCAGCTTACTATATATTTTCTTTACATTCTAGAATGACAGGAAATGCTGTATGATGGTGAACTCAAGATTTTTCTGTTGTGTAACAAAAACAGAAGTCATGACGAATTTTGTCAATTTGACTTAATTTCAAATGAAATTAAGTATTTTTCTGTTTATTACAACTTTTTAACTGTCAGAATTTGTTTTTTTTTAAAGCTATAAAAGTAGTCAAACTTTTTTTAGATGCATGATTCATGTTTATATTTACAAATATCTCAATTTTTATGAGACCATTCAATGAAAAAATGAATGATATAATTTTATAATTTTTTGTCTCTTCAATATAATAACTGCTTTACATTTTATCTAATTTTTTTCCTTTAAACTCTTGAAAGAAATTAAATGTACAATGAGTAAGCTGAAAGTATGTAATACATTAAAAATTACATTAAGAGCCAAGTAGTTCAATACATGAAGCATCAGGAAGTTTAGGTATTTCTCCTCAACTTGTGGTTTTAATCTGTTTTTTTATCGTGTTGCTTTGCAATTGGACTTACTGGACTTGGGTGCTGGTCATCTGGAGTGGGCTTCTCTCTTAAATCTTTGTTGGATAAAGATTTTCGAAGCCCAGCTCGACTGGATCCAATAGCCCAGAAAAAGTACCCACTTCCTGATAGTAGGAACAGTCGAATAAAGATGTCTGTATGTACTTGCATGTCCCATATCTGGTTTTGATAAGCAAAACTCAACAGTGCTGCAAAAAGGAAAAATAAAAAATAACTTGCATTTTTTAAAGATTTTATTCTTCTATATAATAAATAGAAGCAAAATTTACTTTATATAAATACAATAAAAATATTTTGTGTATCCCATGAGCACGTTAAAACAACAATTTTTCAGGACTTGCTAGTTGATTAAGTGCGAAAAGCTACAGTTTATTATAATAGAAGCCAAACTGTACTACCGCTCGTTTAGTATACCAAGACTACCCCTTTTTGATGATTCTACCTTGCTAAGGGCAAGATGTTGAAAGATGAGTTTATTTTCAAAATTCTTTATCATTTTTTACCTTGATTTCTGCTTTATTAAATGCTTTTTCATTCATTTTTGTTTGTACTATTTTATTTTTTCTCAAAACTGCATATTGATTTCTTATGTGATTGAGATTATCTACTGTTGTGGATTTCAAAATGTTATAAAAATTTTAGTGACAAATAATAATAATAAGTTTTTTTAACCTAAAAAAAGTGAATGATCACGTTTTAAGAACAAAAGTCTTCCATTTGTACATCATAATTTAATATTTAGGCCCTGTAAATAAAAGTTATTCTGAAATATTATAATGTAAATTAAATATTTTTTCTACAATAATATGAGCTATTCACACTTTCTAAGTCCATGAATAATCCTCATTCACCTTATTATTACTAGCAAATATCTCCTCTTTGTATTTTCCCATTTACCCCTATATTGATTGCATAAAAATAATCTGACACATGTACAAAAGCACATAGAATTTTTGAACCCATGAATGAACAATATGTTTGTAAGGTGGCTAAAAGGGGCGGAGCAATAATGATCTTTAAAGCAGGTTAAGAATTAGATTGATATGATCTGCTTGCTTTGTAAAAAATTTATGAATAAGTCTTCTTTGGAAAATTAAAAAAATAAAAATACAGGTAAATTAAGATGTTGACTGTAGTGGGATTATCAGTCACGGCCAGTACCATATGAATTACATTGCAAGAAATTCAGTGTATAGTAGTCAATGTGTTAAAAATCCTTAAGAAATTATACATTGCAATAATACATTTTATTTTTTATGTATATTATTGTTAATTGTACTTTCAACTGAATTTCGACAGTTTCTTATACGTATATTTCTCTAGTTCCCAACAAAAGATTACATTGGTGTCCTGAAGTTTAAAACATTTTTATTGTTTTTTCAACTATCATACTTCAATATCTTCTTAATTTCTTCCTTAATATCACAATTTTAAAAATTTTGTTAATTCTATACAATTTATTACACACTCACATAAATGGTTATAATGCCATGACATTTAAAAAATAATTTAACTGGACATTCGCATTTTAAAAGCTCTATGATGCTATGGGACTGGCCATCATTTGGTAAATTAATGTACATTGGGATAAAATACATAGTTTTAGTCAATTATGACTCATGGGCATAGAATTACGTCCAAGCGTTTTAACAAAAACGAAATATAACCAATATTTTTGGCAATCAGCTAGTCATCAAAGGTAGCTAGTAATTACTAAATTGCAATAATTCTTGCTTGAATTAATTGCTCTCAGTGATTAATTGATTTTCTCTTTGTATTAATAATAGATAAAATAATTTAAATTTTATGTACTTTTATTTTAATAATTTCTCACTCCAGTTTTTTAAAACTTATTTTTAGCTTATACTTAATTATATACCACAATTATATGGAGGAAGCACACATTTGTATAGTTATAAAATATTTACATACCACCATTATATATTATAAATATTTTTAAATTATTTTGCCTGCTTTGATGTTTAATTGCTATATATATATATATATATATATATATATATAAAGTAAATCATTGTTAGTAAGGTATTGAATAACTTACAAGTAAAAAATGTGCTTTGCTTTCTTTCAAAACGTTTTTGGAAATTTTTGCTGTAATTACATTGTTGCTTTAAATGGGATCTAAAATCTGGGATACTGTTAACAATAACAAAATATTTTTATGCAGATTTATTTTCCTGAAATATTCAATGCACACTAATAATTCTTTTTAAATATTAAAAGAATAAAATGGTTAAACATAGAATTTATAATGTATTTCTCTTTACAATTTATGTAAAAGTTTATTTGTTATATTCATAATGTTGAGGGGCTTATTTTAATGCTAAACCATACAAAAAAAATCTTTCATAGCTTATTATGTGTACAAACTTAACTCATAATAAGCTATGCAAGATTCGAAAGACTCGCTTCAGGGGAATGTACTATTAAAACATTCCGAGTTCTTAAAAATCATAGTGAATCAATAAGAAAGGCATTTTACGGCAAAAATAGATAAATAAATACTGAATATATTACTTACCGAAAAGTTGAGCAATCATGGCAATGGCTATTGCTGACATAAGTCCTCTGGCTATGGATTTGTCTGTAGTACCAAAGAAACTCCAAAGCAAAAATGCAAAGCCTAAGGGGGAAGAAAAAGCACACATGTTTTAAGAAAAAATACACGATTGATCTTGGTTGTATAATTGGTAACTAGCCAACATTTTGTGGTTTTTCTGACACATTTAAGCAATTTTTATTTATTAAATAAATATATGAATAGTTACGTAAAATTGAACCTATTGTGATACATTATATTATCAACTAATGTGGCATTGGAATCATGATGTTTAGTGACAACAATTATACTTCAAAATATGTATAATTGTGCCCAATTACTTCTTATCTGTTCACGTATCATATAATTATGAGTGATTCGGCACTCTACTTAGATATCCATGAGTTTAGCTTAGTTTAGTTATACTAACACCACTAAAGCAACAATAGTACTATTTTGGGACTGACGTTGTAATTTTGAATCCTGGTCCAATGGCGAGGACGACACCTGAACTGGCACAAGGCCACCACGACCCTTAGATATATGTGAATTCTGGATGAATAAACCGTCGCACATAAAAATAAGAAACTAATTTGTATAGATATCAAGGACACACAAACAAAAGGTAACGATTAATGAATTACTTTGCGCAACATTAGCTTGCGAAAAAAACTGAATGATCAAATTACTAGGAGCTGTGTCGCATTATCGACGAAATGATTATTAATCAGCTTTATTGTTGTTGTACATCCATGAAAACCAAGAGTCTGCATTTATATGCTACTGTTCATTCTCGAAGACAAAATGACAGTGGGAAAAAAAATGTTTTCTTTAAACATTTTTTTGAACATTAAATAATTTTATTTAAATTAAAACTAAAAATTGTCAAAATATTTGTAATTCATTTAAAAAAATGTGAGAGTTGTTTTATAAAGAATGCAGTCAATTTTCAAAGCAAATTTAAAGAAGTTAGAAATAAAAGTTATAGGAATATACATCACTACGTAGTTAATGTTAACTGCAATCAAAACTGAACCAACCGATCGAAAATGACGTATGCAGGAAGTATAATCTAGAGAGAAAGAGTAGTGGTAAAATATTGAATGGATATGTTCCTTCTAAATCCCTCACTTTTCAAAAATATGATGCGAGTGTAGCGTTAGCCTTATAAGCCAAATAACATCTACGATACTGAAGTCGATTTTTGGTATATGGCTATGTTACTCGGCTACTGACCCAAACGTCACAGGTTCGTACCGCGACCTTCAATCGCTACACGAGCTTAAAATCTTCTATCAAGTTCTCCCCCCCCCCCAGGGAGGCATGATCTATTTACAAGAGGCGCGAACAGGCTCGTCCGCTCATAGCGCGATACAAGAGCAGATTAGCCTAAAAGATAAGGTAAATAATTATTCCTGGTCTTATATACCAAGATATTTAAAAGGACAATATTTTTACACCATCGAAGTATGCAAGGTAAATGCTGGGATCTTTTAGAATTGGTTTAAATCAGCAATTTCTTCTCCTTTCTCTCGGAACGTGGGAACGCCGACGGGGGCATTTTTACAAAGCTTCAATTGAAATTAGTAGGAAACTGGAATGGGATCAGGAAATAAGAGAATATTTTAGAATGAAGTTGATATGAGCTGAATTATGATAAAACTTTGGAAATCAATTAAGGTTCAATTTATATTATATATATATATATAACTTTAAATATATATCTATCTATATATATATATATATATTTATCTATATATATATATATATATATATATATAGTGGAAATTGTCTTTGCATTTTGAGAATATAGATTAAATTTCGTACATCTTTAGCATACATACCTAATAATACTGATCCGTAAAGACTTGCCATCATTTGAAGCGGTTGGGATGTTTCTTTTTCTGAGGAACTATCTGGCTTTGTGTAGGGGGCGAAAATATGCTGGAAGAGAAAGAAAAAAGTTATTGCATCGCATTACATTCAAATTAGATTAATAGTATTCTTCCTCTGTAATTATATTTCCTGATTATGCATATTAAAATGATTACTGTCTTGGATATTAATAAAACTATGTAAATGCATAGTTGGATTATTTGGATAATGCATCTTTTTCCTCTGTCAAGCATTTCGTAACTTTTCCACCCCTAAAACGAATTTCTGTAATAATGCATTTATTGTTGCTCGGTTACTGAATAAGTCTTTGAAAATGAGCATAAGAATCACTCACCGTCACCCCCGCTATTGTAAACACCATTGCCATGCCAAGATGCCACAACCAGTAACAGCGAGGTAATTTGACGAACAGATGCTCGTTATGTCCAAGGACTTGACTGATCTGAAAGGCAGAACATTCGATCATTCATCAGAAATACTACTTTCAACATTAAAAACATTTGGTAATTGCGTTTATGTACATAATAAGATACTTACTTACTAGACCGTCGAACGCCAACAGTTTAGTAACTCATGGCGACGGATTCAAATTTGGCGATACAACGTCGACGCCAACGAAACCAACAAAATACTGGATGACAGTTAAGGTTTGAACAATTTTTAAAATAATGGAGTTTTTTTTTGCTATTATTGGCGACGCCTTCAAATTTGGCGATAAAGACCGACGGTCTAATACGTAGGTTCCAAATAAAAGTCTCTATTCAAACAGATACCTTTTTCTAATATATTCGTGTTGCATATCTACTATATCATTTTTCTTTATTCAATTCATACATTCAAATTGCCCCATTTAGTGATTTCCTTCAGTATTTGCAACATCTCGCCATCTTTCTCGCCAAAAATATCCATTTTCCACCGCCAAATGAGTAAGGCTTAAATGTTTTCGGCCGGGTATTTCAAACTATTCTGTTTATTTTCTTAGTGTTTGATGCATTTAAAATTAAAAATTGTTATTAATCGATCCTCCGGATATATTCTGAAGTACTTTTGAATTAAAATAATGGTACTTTTCCGTTAGCGAAAAATTGACAAAGAAATTTGGTGGAATTTTACACTATTTGGCGATTTTTCGCTTTAAAATTGTTATCGTTAATTTGCTGCAGCGTTCATCGAAACCTTACGATTGAAGAGATTACATTCGGCCATTTCGATACAATTTGGCGACATACTATTTTTATTTATTTTTTGTTGGCGAAAATTATTTTCAACCACACCATAATGATACGGTTTGAGGACATTTTACATTATGATCAGATCGCCAGTTCTCATACATACACATCAAAATTTCCGTAAAAGCTAGTATCTTATAAAACGAAACTATTAGGTTCTGCATTTTAGGCAAGGTCGAAAATTGCAGTTGTCTGTTAATGGAATTGATATTCTCCTACAGCAGTCTTGGTTTTTACTGATGTGACAGGACTCCAACACACACGCCCTTGTATTTAACGCTTGGTTTCTGTGGAATGATCGTTCCTTTTACGATTCTCATGTACAACTATCTCTTTTAACTAAATTACTTGTGAGAAAATAATACGAGTTCTCTAGTCACGAAAGGTGTTTTATGTGGCTTGAAAACGGAAGTTTTATTATCATTTTCTTTCAAAGAAATGAAATTCTCTTCGATTGTTTCAATTTTCTATATATGAATAATATATGAGAAAAGCATTAAAATGGTTGTAATTCGATCAAGATATTAACACGATAACCCAGTTTCGTAAATTTGAAGAAAATATTATGAACTAGCCGCCTTTGGCGACCAGTCGGTTCGTCAGTATTAATGCTCGCTAATATTTTATGTAGCTGTGTCTCATAACAGGCTTTTCACCAAAATATTTTTAAACCAAACAAATTTTGATAATCATATATTTCATTTATAGTATTATTTATTATTATTTTCTTCAGATGATCTGTTCATTGTACTACTCATATTTCTCTTTCTATTCGAGCAATGATTGTCCCGGAATTGATATTTTGCTTAAATGGTGGAGGGAAAGATCTAAAATTCTGTTTTTATAGAATAAGAATATTTAAATTTTCATAAATGTAAACACACTAAACAAATAAAGACACAATTGGTTTTCAAGAGATGCGAAAGTTTAAAAACAGCTTGGAAAATGCCTCGCACAGGCGAAATAATGTTGACACACACACCCCTCTTTTCTTTTCTATCCTTTTTTTCTTCACTACTTTTTTTTTTCTATAAACCCTTTTTTCCTTTTTGTTATTACTTTTTTTTCTTCCCTGCCCAGACTTTATTTTGAGCAGGCATAGATTAAATATTCATACTAACTAATAATAAAAGCAACTATTTTCTTTCTTTTTTAAACATCCCGTTATCTATGAATTAAAACCAACTGACTTCGCGCATTTCTTTCTAAACAAATCATAATTTATTACTTCCTGCTATCTCACTCGGTGTGGGGGATGGAAATGAAGATTTTTGGCGGGAAAGTAAGAAAAGTGTCGTTTTAACTATTTTCCTCGCAGTTTTTTTCATTTTTCTCTCCATAAGAACCATCCTCGTGTCTTAACGAAAATATTTTTAAAAAATTAGCCGATTCGGTCGAGCCGTTCTCCAGTTTTGCGCTTAGCAACGCATTTCGAGTTGCATTTTTATTAATATAGATAGATTTAATTTATTGAGAAACATTTTATTTCTGTAATTAAAAAAGAACAACACGGGCTTCCATAATCGATAATGCTTTTACTGGAATATTGAATTTAAATTTTTAGTTTCTAGTATATGCAGTATATTTAAAATATAGTAATCGTCAAAAAATTCTAAATAGAGATTTTGATGAATCTCCATGTTTTATATCTTCCCCGAGTTCGAAGAACTTATTTTTGGAAAATTTCCGTCTACCTGTATGTGACAAAGATAATTCAAAAACGGTTTGAGCTTGATGGTTGAAATTTGGTATACAGCCATTCCACCAAATTTGTTTTGAATCAAATTTTGTGTAAAATCTGTTCAATGGAAGACCATCTGACTGGATGTTCAAATATAAAGTAATAGGTTAATCAAAAGCAGAGAGAACTAAATAGATAAATACAGATTTAACATCTATAACGTTTGACATGTGTCAATTTTTGAGCCAGATTCAACAATGGGTTGTCTGTCTGCTAGTCTGTACTTTAACAAAAATATGCAAATGTGATAGCTTAAGACGCAATGACTTAAATATAACCCATCTAGTATGGCATTTTGTGACTACAAGTGCAGGTTTGTTTTAAATTTTTGTTTTATTTGACTGATAAAAACGTGTCGAAAATAAAAATCCAGTTTTTGGATTAACGCATGCTGATAACCGCCAAATAATTCGCCAAGTTTCGCCACTGCAGATTCAGTAAAGATGCTACACGCCAAAAGTTTGTATTACGGTAGCCAATGTCTTATAAGGCGTTCTTTGCCATGACAAGTTTATTAGAGGGTATATGCGAGAAATTTTTGGGAAAAGAATTCTCACAGGTTTCTCTCTATTAATCCCCGTTCCGAGGGTCTGTACACATCTTCAGAAAGGCACATTTTGCCCTCTTTCCCCTGTCGTGATTTTCCATGGCTCTTTGAAGTCTGTTCATCTCACCGTTAATTTGCAGGAACCTTCTGACTGAAGTCCACAAAGAGGGGGTGATCCTACAATGGATAATGATGATAGACGATCATACCCGTAAAATCAAGAGGCTGTCAGAAAGGTGATTTAGAGCTGATGACATCTTAAGTGGAGCGAATTTCATTCCCCTAGTTGAGAAATCAAATTCAGCACCACTTTCAAAGGTTGAGTGGAAAAAGTTGGGCTTGATTCCCGACGAAGGGGTAACCACCTTTAGATGGTCATACAAATTCAGGACAGATCTCACTCTTGAAACTGTGCCGTACCTTTTTAGGAAGAATGGGAATTTCTGCCAGAAAAGTATGAAATAATTCATCATCTGCTCCATCTTCAAAGACGAGACATACCAAGTCACCATATACGCCACTCGTGAAGAGGAAATATATTAGATTTATTTTCATGGGATGCTTCATTCAAGGAGATGGAATATACCACGACCTGCCAGTATTTAAGGATGGGTATCACTTCTGGCGTTGAGACAAACGGTAATAAGATTGATGACGTACTGGGATATATTCAATCCACCCTATTCTGGTTTGCATTCTATTCTCTGTGGTGATACAACTTTCGACTTTCTTTCATTCGCCACCGAATACCTCCGAACTTGGAATCTCCAGGATGGATACATGTGGAAATATTTAGTAAGGGGAAAAAATGTTTACATACAATACTCGGAATAAGTAACTATAAGCAATATTATGACGACGAAGGGGATGCTCTATGGGGAGTATGAGTAGATGAACTCTATTGAAGTTAACATCCTGCTGAAGAGCTTGAAGAGTTGAGATACAAGACGAAAATTTATGCAGAACTTAGATCTCAGGAGATCAATTGTCTTGTTTTAATTTTGGCCTTGGACATCTTGTTTCCAATTACATTGATTCACAAGACTACTTCAAGGTCAGTTTTTTTTTTTTTTTTTTTTTTTTTTTTTTTTTGAGATGGGAAAATGTGGTGCAATTTTCTGTTAAAAAAACTGTTACTAGTTATGCTAAGCCAGATAAGAAAATAAAATGTAAAAAACATAATAATAAGACTGATTAGTAAATATTTGAACAAAAATATTTTTTCCTCAATATAATCTGAATTTTTAGCAATTTTATTTATTGTCGAAATTAAAAATTTATTGAATTAAAAAATTCATGGAAGGTATTCAGAGGAAAATAATACCAT